>PVIJ01003924.1:0-34585 GCA_004024925.1 Scalopus aquaticus | reverse complement strand
AAGGGGGGAGGAGGGGAGCATGGAGGACTATGGTGATGGCTCCACGGGTGAATAGGTGGTGGTAACTTATGGGGAATACATAATAATGTAAAAGATACAAATAACAAAAATAAATATTATATTAAAAAAAATTCTAGAAACCTTTAATAGCCATCTGGCCAGTGTGCCTGCTGCCCTCTATGGAGAGACAGTGTGACCACAGGCAGTGAGCCTGGCCAGTCTGGAACTGCTCTTTCCACTCAGAAGGACCCAGTTCTGTGATGGCTCCCTGGGTGGGGGATGGCCCCTGCACTGGGAGGGGGAAGTGCCAGCAGGGATAGCAGGCGGCTTATCTGGAACCCACCGGTCCTAGTTCAGTTACCCATCTTGGTCAGGAGCCTGGTGGATCCTTTAAGGCCTTGGGCTACCCCTTGAGGCCTGTGCTGGGCACCCCTGCCCACAGGTAGACTTGGTGTCTCTTCTAAGCAAACTGCCCAGATGTCCTGTTTGGGGTCCACAGAGCCAGGCTGCCCCTGAAGTCTTCTGCAGTTGGCATCCTGGGCAGGAGGCAGGTGATGGCAGGTGCTCCATGATCCCGGTCCTCCTGGGAAGCCCCCACTACATCCTTCGTGTGTTGCATTCATTTATTCTTTCACTCAAAAACCTTCAACTAAGTGTCTGGTTGTGCTGAACATGTGCTGGGCGCCAGGGGTCTTTTGCTAGTGAACTCAGGCTGGTGATGGTTGTGGAGGTCGGGGCCAGATGGCTTGGTATGAGTCTGGGCGCCCCACTTCCTTGCTGTGGGAGCACATCACCCAGCTTCTGTGACTCAGTTTCCTATCTTTGAAGTGGGGATAATGACAACACCTACCCCCTAGGGCTCCAGGGAGGGTCAGCGGGCTGTGGTGTGTAAACCCCCTGAGAGGCACCTGGCACAGAGTGCCAGGGAAAATGGAGCAAAAGCCTCAAGCCAAGTGACAGTCACATGGCTTGGCTCAGAGGGACAGAAAACCCTGACTGCAAAGGGTTATCATTTTCTCTTGGCAACTCCTTTTTTTCAAAAAGTGAAAAAGAATTCAAACCTAAAGGGAAGTAGGAATGAAACATAAGCTTGGTCTTATTTGGTTGCTGGTCTGCTTCTGTTTAAATGGAATTTCTCTTCAGTGGGGGAATAAATACACCAGATGTGGTGACTCAAGAGTCCAACTGGCAACTGCTCCCGGCCAGCCCTTCCTGGTAACGTTTGTCCTTCATCTGGGTACAGAGTTTGGGACGCTAGCGCTGCAGGTTTCGTCTGGGTCACTGATCCTCGTCACTTCCTCTGGGGAGAAGCGCTGGCCTGAGGGGTGGCAGGGTGAGCTGACCCACGTGAGTGCCACCAAGCACCCAGTGCCACCATGGCCCCGTGGTTCAGGCAGCCTCATTGCGGGGCCTCGTGGAGGCAGGCCCCGTGCCGAGGAAGACGGGTGTCCCCACAGGTCCACGACCGCCTGGACCGCTACTGCTGCGGCTTCGAGCCAGAGCCCTCAGACCCCTGCGTGGAAGAGAGGCTCCGAGAGAAGTGCCGGAACCCGGGTGAGCTGCGGCTGGTCCATATCCTGGTGCGTTCCCTGATCCCCCAGGCCCGGGGCTTCCAGTCTCCTTCAGAAAATGCTGTTGGCAAGTCTCAGGGATCATATAATGCTGGGGTTCCCCAGTCTTGTTTCCACAGATATCCCTGTCCCTGAGACTCCAGAGAACCCCTGGGGCCCCTGGAAGCAGAGTTTGAGGATGTCTAGTCAATGTCCCCATCATGCCAGTAAATGAGGAAACTGTGTCTGGGGCAGGACAGGGGGTTCCAAGGCCATGTGGCTGGGTGGTGGCAGAGACAGGCTCACACTAAGGCCCTGGTGGCTCGAAGGCTGGTGCTGATCAGCCTCCTGTTAAAACTAGAGCTCAGGTGGGAAGAGACGGTGCCGAGGCCATCAGAGGGGCTGGCTAGCAGAACAGCCTCATCTCCTGCAGGGAGGAAGGTGCCCCCTGCGGAGGGCTTCTGTGACTTCCTCTCCAGAGAGACCTGCGTCCTCACTGCCTCACTTTGGCCAGTTGCCCTTGGGGGGTAGTAGCGGGGTGGATGGTGGAACTGACAGCTCAGGGCCCCCAAGCCCCTGAACCTGACGGAGTCCATGAGGCCAGCTAGGCCGCCCCTTACCCACATGTCTCTGCCCTCTTCTTCCCGGAGGTCCGGAGCAGCGATCCGTCTCGCCTGGTCTACATCGATAACGCTGGGGACCTGCAGCACCCGGAGGACAGGCTGAACTTTCGGCTCCTGGAGGGCATCGATGGGTAAGGGTCAGGGGTTGGGAGGTTTGGAGACTGAGACGTGCTGACACTGCTGTGTGCCAGGGGACCTTGAACCAAGCGCCCTAAGCAGGCTGTAGTCCGTCAGACAGAACCGATCACATTTGAGCTTCAGGCAGGGGCCAGGTGCCCTGGGAAAGCTCAGAGGGGATATAGCCAGCAGACCCTCAACAGCTAGTTGAGGTGCCTTCCCTTTCCCCTACCCCCACAATAACCAGAGGGCTCCAGGCCCACAGAACACCAGCCACCCTGCTAGGGAACAGGGAACCGGCCTGGGAGCGTCCCCTGCTCTGCTCTCGTGGGCAGCTCAGCCTTCTAGGTGCTTTCTGGCACATGCCAAGCAGAGCTGCAGGCATTTCAGCTGGGACAGCACAGCTGACTCACCTGGCTTCTCATGGGATGGGCCCATCTGAACACCACCCCTGCTTTCCCGGCTGAGCGGGCGGAATGTCCTCTGACAGCTTGTCAGCAGGCTGAGTCCCCAGGGTGTCACCAGGGGTGCTGTGCTGAGGCTGGCAACTGGCTTTGCTTTTCGCCGGAGCATTCTGAGACCACTTTTGCCATTCCTTTCTGTTATGGGGTTGGGGGGACTTTCCTCCAGGTTTCCTGAGTCTGCTGTGAAGGTTCTGGAGTCAGGGTGTCTACAGAACATGCTGCTCAAGTCGCTGCAGATGGACCCAGTGTTCTGGGAAAGCCAAGGCGGGGGCCAGGGGCTGAAGCAGGTTCTGCAGACCCTGGAGCGGCGGGGCCAGGCCCTGCTGCATCACATCCGGAAGAACAACCTGACAGTCTTCAGGGATGAGGACATGCGAGCCCCCTCTGCCTGGGCGGGGCTCTCATTGCACTGAGGGAGACCCTCACTGCACGAGCTGAGTGGGTGAGCCTCGATCCTAATGGCCACATTTTCTCGGATTCACCCATCTTGACACACATGGGAAAAGTGAGAACTAGAACAGCATGGAAGTTACGGGATGTGTCTCCTGCTTGGATGGTGGAGGCTGTGTTGGCATTGGGTTTCTAGCTCTCTCCACCCCTTTCTGCCTTCTCAGCTCTGGCTCTGCACTCCCTTGCACCAATAAATACACATAAGAATGTTCTATGAACTGCTCCATATACTGTAAAACTGTGCATCCCACATGCATACAGAACTGGACTACTCTGCGTGTGAGTCTGTGGAGGTAAACAGGTGTGTGCGATATGTGTGTATGCCTGCACACACACATTGCATGCCTGCACAAGTACGCGCCTGTGTCTATACATGAAATGATCGCAGTAAAGAACATTCATAGAATTGTACTTGGTTCAGAGACTCTGGCTGAAAGTGGACTCATATCTAAGAAATGAAACATTAATCAGAGTTAGGCTTCCACGTCAGGATGGGAGTCATTCTCTCTTACCTGCCCTTTGACAAACAGAGCTAATGCCGCCTCACTGCTGAGACTGGGTGTCTACCGGGCGATGGCCAGAGCATGTACGACAGCCGCCATCTGCGTCCTCCGCCCAGCCCCAGCGTCTGCAGCTGCCAGCCCAGGATGGTCAGGATTTGGTTAATAACTGCCAGCTTCACTATTTCTTGTTTCCATTTTCAACTCAGCACCAACCAGAGAAGCCAAATCTGCTCCCCTAGCCAGCTACTAAGGCACTCCTCTTCTAGTTAACCCAATGCCTCTCCCTCATGCCCTCAACCCCAGTCGGGGCACAATGACTCCTCTGCCTGCCTCCGATTCTCTGCTGAAGGCAGGTGCTGGTGCGGACTCTCCTGCTGTAGCAAGCTCTGAGTCAACAGCCTTTATCTGGGTGAGCACATTTGGGTAGCCTTTATTTCCACACTACGTGCCCATGAGACCTAAGCAAAGTTGTAGGGTGTTGGAGCAGAAGGCAGCTGGCGGGTGCCACAGGGAGGCAAGTGGAACCATCCTGGCCGCTATCCTTTACGTTGAACAGGTCTGGGCACTACCTGTGGAAGGAGGGGGAATCTCCCCAGTGGTGGCTTCGCATGTGCGTGAGAGAGACAGAGACAGAGAGAGATAGAGAGAGACACAGAGAGAGGATCCAAACTTCCAGCAAGAACTTGTATGTCTGATGTGAACATGTGGGCAGACACTGCAGCCCTTGACTCTGTTGTTTTCTTCCCTCTGGGACTGGGGGGACACTCCTGGCCCAGGCTGCCCAGGTTTGCAGAACTCTAGGAGGGAGCCTCAGCTCCCATCTCGGCCGAGAACAGCTCCAATTTGGGGTACAGCCTCTCGGTGTGATGTTCTCCAACTGGTGTTACTACCTTCTGTCTCAAAACAGCCTTTTTATAAATCTACATCCTTAACACTTTCTATTTTGATTTTCAGAGCCACTCTAGGAATAACTTCAGTGCTAGAGAGCACTGGACTCAAAAGCAGGGGCTCTGGGTTCAGAACTGGGCTTGACAACGCAATCGTTAGCACCTGACAAATGTCTACGGAACACCCACTAACACTGTGTAACGACTGGACCAGGAGCTATGGTGGTGGTTTACAATGATGAAAGAATTTAATCTCACCACAACACCAGAGTAGGTGTGATTATTATCTCCACCTTACAGAAGAGGTACAGAGGAGTTAAGTGACTTGCCCAAGGTCACCCAGCTTGTAGGCTGAAGGACCAGAGTTCAAACCCAGGCAAGACCTGTGCTAGCAAGTCTTGAGTCCAAAACCACCGGTAAAGACGCTCCTACCACTCTTCCCGCTGCTCTGACAACTCTCCTCTGATGCTGTTGGACTCAAGAGTTGGGAACAAAGGGCCAGTTCCCTGGAATGTGGAAGAGCTAACTGCAGCTCTCTGCCAAGCCTACTCACATGCATTTGGCTTCCTGCCCATTGCTCTGCACTCATTAAAGTCCGCTCAGTCTATAAACTGTGTCTTTCCTGCAAACTTGAAACTTCAGCCATTTTTAATCGCTTTTAAAAACACTCTCAGTGCATGCTACTGGCCCTGTGCCTCCCCCAGTCATTACCTCTGGAATGAGAGCAATGTGCCAAGTGAAGCAAACAGGCAGAGATGGCGGGTCAGGACATTTCTATCAACTTTCAGGAAGCAGCAAGGGTCTGGGGCAGGTCTGCGGTGTGAGGAGCTCAAGGCAAGTCGGCCTCAAGAATGTAGGGCTCTGTCGAGGCCACCACACTCACCAGCCACCATGCTGCTTGACCCCATTCCTCTGCACCCCACTGTAAAAGGGCTATTCCAAGGAATGATAGTGTTTCCAAGAGGGAAAGGCTGATGACAGTAACACAGCTTCACAACTCTCTAGATGCATTTCCAGCAATCCCCAAAGTTCTGAAAAGCAAAAGCTTTTCATATGTTCAGTGCCAAAACTCATGTCCTATAGGCAAGAATAGTCATACATTTCATAGCAGCAATACCAATGTGTTTGCGAATTGGGTGTGACCTCAGCTCTTACTGAGTATTGCATAACACACAGTATCTGCTCTGCTACCTTTCTAAATCTGAAAAATTCAGAATTCTGAATCACATGTGGCCTCCAAGGTTTGGATATGGGATTCCAGATCTGCAATTACAAATTTATTACAAGCCAGGCATGATGCCAAGGGCTTTACACAGACGATCTGTGAATGTCTTACAACTGCAGCTACTCCATCCTTGCTGTACAGATGAAGGACCTCAGCTTGGGGGGACCTCAGCTGGTTTGCCTGAGGCAGCGCAGGTGGAGATGGCAGAGTCCCCCACAAACTGGGGAGCACCGCCTTATGTTCCTCATGGCAAGCCTTCGTAACAACTCCATGAGGTAGGCATTATCGCTCCCGTTCGACAGTTAAGGAAACCAAGGCTCAGAGAGGCTGAGTTCCTTGCCCAGGGTCTCAGGGCAGGTAACTGGTGGAACTGGGATTTAAACCCAAGCCCTTTGGATGTCAAAGCCCCTGCTCCAAGCACAACAGCGTTGTTCCTTCCTTCTTACATTTTCATCCATTCAGTACATCTTACTGAGCAGACTTCCCAGAGAGCATAGGATTTGGAAGGAATTAGAGGCTGTGTGCTGAGGTGGCCACATGTTCCAGATGTTTGGAGACAGGCCCAGTTTTACATATTCTGCCTGGTTGTCAGAGCGCGTCTTAGTTTCTGCTTGGCCAGCAAGACTCCTGTAACTGAGACTACAGATGTCCGAGGGCAGCACCATGGGCAAGGGAAGAGCTCTGCATGTGTGGGGGAGGGTGCGAGGAAGTGTCTGGGGCGCCTTCGAGAACATCGTGGACAGCCCCCTTGGCCTGGCCTTGGGGATGAATGTGCAGTCCCCACCTAAACAGCTGAGATCCCTGGCTGGCTCAGGCAGTCACTTCCTACAAGCCCCACTCCCGGACCACCACAGCCAAAGGACATCCAGATGTCTGGACTTTTGGCTCCGTCAGTCTGTCTCTCCCTGGACACTGGCCTTTCTCCCCTGGAATTACCCCTACTCTGCCCAAGGTCCCTTCTAGTGGACCCAATGGGAGGAGGCCCAAGGAGCAGGACAAGATAGATTTTTCAGGATGACTGAGGGCAGAGTAGTTCTTCCTCTGTCCCTCTCCTCTTCCTCCTTGCACTGCCAACTCTCCCTCCTGCACGACCAACCCCCCCCCCCCAACAGTATGTGACCCAAGGCCTTTCCTGGTCTATCTGGAGTTCTGATTAGTACTGTTCAGAGGATGCCCACTTGGGAGCCCGGAACCTGGTAGGGCATTTGGGTATGGGGGTTGGAGGCTCTCAGGGTGGGTAAGCGAGTGCTGGGGCAACTTCTGGTTTTGTCCAGTTGACCAGAGAAGAATCGCTGAGTCTCCAGGGAAGTTAAGGAAAGGAAGGGTCTGGCCTATCCGCCTCCCCTCTCTTCCATGAAGTCCAGACCTGCATGGGGGTCTCCCTATGAAAAGGGTCAAAACTCTGCTCTAAGGACAAATCTGATCACGGGCTAGCTTTCTAGCTGTTTCCATGGCAGTCAGATAAAGGATGAATGTTACACGTTATTCATCAAAACTGCTGATAGTAAAATTATCTCTGGGAGATAAACTACATCTCCCCGGAGGACAATGAATGTACTCCCTAGGTAGCACACCACACACCTATAGGATTCCCTGAGTGATAATTCTTATTACTAGCCCTGCCCTTAGGGACCCTGGGGAACTGACTGTTGTTTAAAAGGTAATGGTTTCTACAGTGCTTCTACGTCCAAGTGTCCTCCCCCACGCTCCCCACCAACTATGTGGGTCTCATCTCCTTGCCCCGGAGAAAACATCTGGGGTGAAGGGTAAGAAAATGGCCCCCAGACTAGTGCGAGGCCCCCTCCTGTGGAGGAACATGCTCGATGCCGCCTGCTGAGCACCCTACATTCATCTGAGAGTGTCCACGCCAGGTGTGGTCTATGGTGTTTTTGAGTCTGAATGTTCAGCTGAGCCAAGGGAGGCCCCTGTGGCGGCGGCTCTTCCTCACCACGCCCTCTCCTACTGACTTCTATGCTTTTATCCTCCTGAAATGGAAATGCGGTACTTATCCAGCTGGCTGGAAAGTCCAAACAGCCTGCCTATCTCTGCAACCCTTGACACTCTCCCATTGTCACATTTTGGTTGACAACAAGGATTAAAGGGCATCTGACTACCAGGCCCCCCTCTTACTGTCAAATAAAAAGACTTCACCAAGATGTTTATAATTGTTTAATGGAGGTTCCAAACACACCCTTCACTGGGAAAACAGGTGAACTTCATGATAATGGAAACTGAGGAATCACCACCCAAACCACCACATGATTACTCCCAATTTCCAGAAACCTGGATACCAGCCAGACTCACTAGGGAACAACACCACTTAGCCAAAGGGATCCCTTGGGACTTTCCTCTTCCTCCTCCCTCTAAGGACCTCCTCCGTGTGTATGGATGGTCAGAATGGGAAAACGGGTGGGGGTCCCACTGCACCAGTGCAAAGAGGACTGCTGCAAACCCCACACCTCAGATGCAATAAGGAGTCAGCAGGGACAGGCTGGGGCAGGTCTGCTCAATAAATAAAGGAATCATTCCCAGAAGCCACCCCAGGGGGCTAGCAGGGCCCAGAGACCTTCCCGAGGTCTGGCCACAGTGCCCCACTACGTATTGCACACTAGCACATCTGCAAAGGGTCCCTGGAGGATCTTGTTGAAAATGCAGCGGACCCACACCAGGTAGGTAGTAAAGGGCTTGATGTTCTCCGTGAAGGTGTGGTTCTGCAGGGCCAGGATGTAAGGCACGTAGGTGTTCTCCCCCTGCTCCTGGAGCCACACCTCGTACTTCACCTCCTTCACCTTCAGGTACTTGAGGTTCCACGGGATCTGCCAGGACACGGTGAGGCGGGCCTCAGAGGCGCCCTGCACCGACGCCTGGCACCGGGCCTCCCGCACCTTGCCTGGGTAGAGGCCAACTGTCCACTTCTGCTTCCGTGGCCCTGGCTGGCCCTTCACCACATGCCGTATGGTTTGGATGAGGGATGGGATGTCCACCTTGGTGTCCTGGTAGATTCGAAAGAGCCACTCTGGGTTCCGACAGCAGAGATGTCTCGGGACCTCACGGCTTTGCAGGATACGGGCCTGCTCGGCCCGGTCCAGGTGTGTGATGCCCCCCTGGTCCCAGGGCCGCTCAGGGTGTGTGACCGTGTTCTCTGGTATCATGTTCCGCCAGGCTACATACTGGAGGTCCATGCCAGGCAGCAAGGCCAGTGTCTTATAGGGGGTGTAGTGGTCAGGATTGACAGCATATGGGAATAACTCAACCACGGTTGCCCCTCGGGGCAGAAAGAGGGCAGTGACCAGCTGGGCCCCGTGCATGCTGACCAGCATGGAGGCGTTGCTGACCAGCCGCACGACATCGGCAAAGGCATGATCTTCCAGGGACACCGTCACAGTCTTCATCTGGAACTCCTGGGCCAGGGCCAGCAGCAGCTCTGCCTCATTCAGGATGAGTCTGTTCTGGGTGCGGCTAAAGACCAGAATGTACTCCTCGCCCAGGGGGGCCCCTGCACGGCTCACATTCAGCTTTTCCATCATGAACCGTGCAAACTGCCGGATTTCATTGCCAGAGATGAGGATGTTGGCCTTTGGGCCCTGGGGCTGGACGAAGCCATACTGGTACCAGGTGGTGATCTTGGAGAGACCCACAAAAGCATGGGAGAAGCACAGCAGCCGGCCCAGGGTCTTCAACTGTGCCCGCAGGAGTGGCTGCTTGGGGCTGAGAAGCTTGTAGAGGTCAAAGTGTGTGCCCTCGCCCCAGCCCTCCATGAAGAAGAGCCGAGCCTCATGGGCCAGGCCCGGGAACTGGCGCAGGGTATAGAAGAGTGGCAGCAGGTCGTCGTGGAAGATGTGCATGAGGTTGTCGGGGTTGAAGCGGTTGGCGATAAGGGCCACGTCAGGCACAAACACGGGCTTGGGCATGAAGCGCAGGGCGGCGGCTGGCAGCTCCACAAAGTTGAAGTACTGGGTGTTGTGGTCCTCCACGGTGGACAGGTCGAGCAGGGCCGGCTGGAAGCGCCGGGAGCCCAAGTTGGGCAGCATGACGGAGGTGTTGCCGTGGAAGAAGATGAACTCCTCCGCCTCGCTGGAGTAGCAGAGCCACTTGAAGCGGCAGATGCGGTCAGTGTGTGTGCGGCCCGTGCACACCATGTGTGTGCCACCCTCCATCAGGATCTGCAGGGCCTTTGGGTAGTCAATCCTCAGCATTGGAGTGGGCTCCGGGGCCCGTCGGCCATGGGCCAGCTCCTCCTCCAGAGTAGCTGCGTGCTCCCGCAGCCGCACATGCTTCCACAGGACAGCCGCCAGTACGGACACCAGGAGGGCATTGAACACGGCCGAGAGGTGCATCGTAATGCCACTGCGGGGCCCTAGTGAGATGACGGCCACTGGGGAGTGCCACGGGCCTGGTGGGCTTTACCCATCCCTACAGGCTCACAGAGAACTAGCAACAGCCTGCAGGAAGAGAGAAGGGAAAAGAAGAGGTGTTGGCACAGTCTCTCTGGAGTCATTTCAAACCCTCACGGTGGCTCAGGTGCTGTGCTAGGCTCAGTGTGCCGGCTCCAGCACAGGATTCTCCCACCGTGCCGAATGCTCACAGGAATGATAGACTAGGACGTTTATGTTCCACTCTTCTCCCAGCTCCATTCTTCTAGCCAGGGATTTTTATCTTTTGGTTACTGTAGTTTTCAGCTCTAACATTTCCATTTAGTTCTTCACCTTTTTCTTTGCTGAGACTAATCCTGGGCATTTTGTGCATTTTGTTTATGGTACTCTGGGAAGTCCGAGCCTTCCATAAGCCCCGGGAGGGGAAAGAGAGGGCTGCAGGGGTAGGACCTGGTTACCACAAGGTGAAGGTAGATGTCTAGGCTATACTCTGCCTTTCCTGAAACTGGGTGGGGTAGACAGGGAAGCAATTCCCTGGTGTTTTACAGGACGATGGTGTTATTGTCAAAAAGGTTCCCGTTTTGCTAGGCTGCTCCTTTTCCAGCCCTTTAACAAGAGAGACAAAGCTTTCCTTGTGACCTTTTTTGGATCTATATCTGTTTGCACTTCTGGGTTTCCAGCTCCTCTCGCATCCTGTCTGGGATACACAGAAGGTGAAAAGGAAATCCAGGAACTGTCACATCACATCCTAAACTAGTCTGGCTCTGAATCCCAGAGTCCCTGGCTCTGAGTCTGAGACAGCTTCCAAAAGAGGGTATGTGTTGCCTGGGAGAGTGAAAAAAGGAGTCAGAGAGACTCAGGTTCAAACCCCAGCTCTATGACTTATTGTGTGGCTCTTCTGAACTCGGACTTCTTGTTAGCCAAAATGAGGATACAGTACCCACCTCACAGGGTGGTGGAGGTCAGAAACAACCTATTCACTGAGCCTTATGAATGCTGCTCTTCACCTCTAAAGCAGAAGAAAGCAATCAGTTCACCCTAATTGCCGGACACTTCAGCTGAAGTGTCTAGCAACAAGGAAAGGAAAAAAATTCAAGGCATCAGATGGTTAATAAAGGGCCAGTGGCATGCACAATGAAGTTTGGCATTTTAAACATTTTGGACACACTTGGCTGCCTTCATCGGTCTCAAAGCATAAGATGATCAGTGCTGAGGCAGGACCTGTCACTTTTCATCAGTCATTTGAGAAAAGGGATTTTAAGCAGAAAATTTCTCCCAAAGATGGTCACTGCGACCAGATGGATGTTGTAACATGTGGTGCCTTGGGCCACGGTCTGTCATAAACCCCTGCAACTTGGCCCCCGGTCCAAGTGCACTGCATTTATAAATGACAGAGAGGACACCGTTTTCGCTCCACAGCCACACCTGCCTCACCTCTCCCTAACAAAATGCCGGTTTGTCCAGAGAGCCAGTCCTTCCCCGGGTACCCATGAGGTGCACAGGAAGCCAAAATCTCCCTGCCCTCCGGAGGGCCAGTCAACAGAGAGCAGACTGTGAGCCTAGTTATGCAAGGTGAACAGAACCAAGTAGGCCAAAGGGATCATATTCCATGTTCCCACCCACTGGAGAGAAAAGGAAGATGCTATCCTGTGGCTGCTGCCTGCCACCTGCTGACCATGACTATGAGAGCAAAGTTAGAATGGCAAGGATGGCCTGATGAGGAGAGGCACAAGGGACAAAAGGGACCTTGGCGACATCCTGGGTCCCTACCCCTGGACCTCCTGCTGTGACAGGTAACTTTTCTTATTGCTGAAGCTGGTTTTGAAATATCATTCTCACTAAAAGGAGCCCAGGGCTCTTTGGAGAAGTAATTGTTTCCAGGGTTGGGGCAGGGAAAGTACAAGATGAGTTTGGAACACCTTATTGTGCCAGAATGTAAGGAAGTTCTTGAAAAATGATGGGGACATAGAAAAAGGACACAGAAGTCAAACTGAAGGAGTTCCCAAAGACCAAAGCTGGGACAATTTGAGTAGCAAAATTAAAAAGTAATAGTAATGGATTATAATTCATGGAATAAAATAAATATTTGTGAGTCAATATTAATGTCAGTAAATAACTGAAAAAATAAATAGGGAAGAAGGGACAGATCTTTCTTATAGAATCCCAACTAATAAATATAGACGCCATGATGAAAATAGAAAATCTCCATTTGGCAAACGTCAAATCGTTGTTTCAGGCAAATCCACTAATGGATGCTCAAATGAGTGGGTGAAATTAAGAAGCAAGATACTTGCACAGTCTCAAAGCACCCCCTTGACATGCACAGCAATTACAGAAGTGAAAAACTAGAAATTCAACAGCAGAGAAACCTGGCGAATATCCCCTGAACCACGTAATCTGCATTAACACCACCAGGCACAGCACACTGGTACCATGTACCCCTGGATACGAGCACTGAGAGGCACCTCACTTCTGCAGTCTTTTTGCCCCAAATACATAAGCTCAATATAAATTCCTAAACAGAAACTTGGTGCAAGCTCCAGCTCTAGTGCTGAATACGACCTGTATATCAGTTATAAGAGGAAACATTAACCCCAAATTCAAGGATGTTCTATTAAATACCTGACTAGAACTCTTCAAGAGTTAAGGTCATAAAAGAGAAGGCAAGATTGAGGAGGGGATCGCAGACTGGAGGAGATCCTGGGTCAGGAAAAGGCTATTAGTGGGACACTTGCCAGTTTGAATAAGGTGTGTGGTTTAGTTAATAGTGTGCTAATTTTCTGGTTTTGATAATAGTATTGTGGTTATTATGGAAGATGTAGGGAAGCTGAGTGAAGTCTTTTTTTGTAACTTTTCTGTCACTCTAAAATTACTTAAAATAAAGTTATAAAAATTAGATAATTTAAAAAACAAGAGAACATAAGTATTTACAGATGAAATGACATGTATGTAGTTTATTCTAAAATATTACAGCAAAAGAAAGCAGAGAGACAGATGGCACAAGACAGGAGGACATTGGTAATTGTGGAAGATTATAGGGCCCTCCGTACGATCCTCTTTTGTGTTTCTGGGCCTTTCCTACAATATAAAGTTTAAAAGGAAATAATAAAGAAATCAGTTAAATCACTATAATAAATGACAAAATTCTGGAGCGTGGATGAGTAATAAATTACAATTCAGAAAAAGTAAAGTAAATAAAGCCCTCTTTGGAGAGAGGAGCAGCAGATGCGTGCGCCAAGAGCTGACGCATATTTTGCAACAGAAGCTAAAGCTAAAACAAACACATCCAGGGATGTCAGAAAGCAAGATCCCCAGGGAAATGAGAAAGGGGAGAGGAAAGACCTACCTTCAATCTGAGTGAGCATCTCACTCCGATCTAGTGAGCGATCTGCTAGCGGCCCTTCTCCTAGGCACCCCTGTGGTGAGAGGCAGGGCCACGGGCAGGAAGGAGGCCAGAGTTCTCCAGACAGGCAGGGCTGTGTGTGAGTAGTCAACCCCACTGGAACACAGCTCAGGGCCTTAGGGCAACACTTATGGGAATCAGGAAGCATGGGGGTGGGGACCTTGTGGGGCAAGCAGGCGGAGACCAGGCTTTGAGACTGGGCAGGGGGAGGACTGCTTCTAATTAGAGGCCAGGTCCTCCAGCCATCTGCCAGGTCTAGGCCACATATACCTTCGTTGGGTGCTTCAGGCTCTAGTTACCTTCCGGGGGGGAAATGGGAAGGAAGATTGCTAGGCACAGACAGGTTCTTTCCCTAGAAACAGTGTGGTGGTTAGAGCACGGGCCTCTGAGGTCAGAATGCCTGAGTTTCTAATGTTACCATGACAAGCCAGAGGGCCTACACCGACATCTGATGGGAATGGATGCATAAATAGCAAGCTGTCCACTCGGCCGCCTGCTGGGCCAACTCCGCCCAGTTCTGGCCTAATGACAATGACCAGAGCTGCCGACTGCTGATCAGCTGAGGGCCCTGTTTCTGGAGCAGGGAGGAGATAAAGAGTATGCAGGGTGAGTGACAACAGTATCTGATACGGAAGTTCTTGAATAC
Source organism: Scalopus aquaticus (assembly GCA_004024925.1). Classification (NCBI taxonomy): domain Eukaryota; kingdom Metazoa; phylum Chordata; class Mammalia; order Eulipotyphla; family Talpidae; genus Scalopus; species Scalopus aquaticus. Next base: position 20,344 of record PVIJ01003924.1, on the reverse strand, counting down.
ACACAAGGCTTCACAGGGGACCCAGCAACCTTGTTCCTTATTTGCTTGTTTTCCCTTTAGAAAAACAAAGGAAATAAAACTTGGAAAAGTTGCCTCTCCCCACCACTCCATCTCACTCATGCCTTAAGTGGAGTTTCAGCCCCTAAGTAGGGAGGCTTCTCCTTACCAGCCGGCGCCCCTCCTGTCCTGACACACCACCCAGGATCCAGCATGCACTTCAAATGAGTCCCCAGATCACTGCTCACCATCAACTAGGAACCCATTTTGACCTTGAAACATCCATTCAGGACCACACACAAAAATATCTGTCTGTGCACAATGGGCAGTACACCCAATTTTTTCACTTTGCAGAATTCAAGAAGTAACCCAAATTTAGCAAAATTCTCTTTAAATGTAGAGATACGTAATTCTTTAGCCCAAGATTCTCCTAAGTCCTGTTTTTTGATTGAGGAGATAAAAGTTTTCTGTACCAGGCACAAGGCTGCAGAAAAAGGAGGGCGGAGTCCCTGGTGCCTTTTCCAAGGAAGTCTTTTAGGGGGCAATTGGAGAGTAATTCGGCTGGGGAGCAAAAGGTTTACTCAGTGGCCTCAGTGGCAGCTTCTCTGCGTCTTTGGGAGAGGGCTCATTGCAAAACTGTGCTCTTTAGGAATCAACCTGTTACAAGGAAGAGACTGTAGCAATGGATGGTTAAGGTGCTGCGTCAACAGCTTGGATTGTGCTGTTTGCTGCATCCCTACTCCCGGGGCAGGGTTGAGGAGGGGTGGGTAAGCGGGTGCAGGAGGGCAGTCTGTCTGTTACGATGACCAGGCCTCCTGCATCTGAAGTTACCTTCCAGTCAGACAAAGCCTGGCCTGGTACAGTGCAACCTCTCCACTAGGAGAAGTCAGAGCAGGGAGATGCCTATGCTGAGAGACACCAATTCCCTGCAAGGCTTACAAGGTACAGAAAGGGCACTCATCTTCCAGAAAGGAGGCAAGCTCTGAACAGATCCCCAAAGCAGTTCCCTACCAAAAACATCTGCTGCCTGGATCTGCAGCACAGGGTAGGAAACTGTGCTCTCAAGTCTTTCATGGCAAAGTCTATTAAGATTCCTTCCTTTATTCTGCCAATAACAGGCCTTGGTTAGATGTGGGCACTGAACTGATGTAACTACCAGTAAGGCAAGAACAAAGCTGAAGGGATGCCAACCACCACCGCTCTACCAGTACTGCTCCCTGAGAGGGCAGCACAGGTGTGGGCACCATGGCAAGTCACCCAGAACTTCCACTGACCTAAAAGAGGGTTAGGGGGAGAGATGACGATAGATGGAAAGTGTGTGTGTGTGTGTGTGTGCATTAGAGAGAGAGAGAGAGAGAGAGAGAGAGAGAGAGAGAGAGAGAGAGAGAGAGATTGATGTATTTTTTTCATACACCCAAGTCCAAAAATTCAGAGAACACAAAGAGAATGGGAGTATGACTGCATTAGCCCAAATTAGAGTAGATACAAAAACAAAACAAAACAAATATTAGCACTAAGCTCACTGTGGCTGAGGTGACAAGAGGCTGTTAACACCCGGTGTAACGTGAGGAAGGGGGTATGTGCTTTGCAGGGATAGGAGGGGAAGCATCTTAACACTATGGCTGAGGTGGGGCCATCACTGCAATGGCCTCCTCCTAGCCCAGGAATGTCAGGGAAGTTCTCTGTACAGGGCACAAGTTTTCCTTCTACAGGATGACCCAACATAGTCACTTCTTGGGTCATCCTGGTAAATGATCATTTGGTCTTCTTAAAAATGCCTGCTTCTCACCACGGTTGCCCAAAATGCTCCCTGGAGGAAGGGCACTGTTAAGTGGATAACAGGAATCAGTTTAGAAAGTTGGAGAAGTCTGGCAGCTCTCCCATGTCAGCGTTCAGTTCAGGTTAAGTGCAGGCACCAAACACACAAAAGATCGCAGTGGAGACTTAAGTCCTCCCTAACACAAAGACTAAGGATTCTTTCCAGGTCACACAGCTCACACTCACCTTCTTTGAGACTGTGGGTGTGCACTGGCCTTATGATCTTGGCAGGCTCCTTCACCTTCTCACTCCCCAATGGTCTCATCTGTATAATGGGAAAAATAAACTCCTTAGGGCACTGTATGAATTAAATGAGTTAATGCATGTAAAGTATCTAGATAGGCCTCAAAGCACACTGCCCATCATCACCATATTCCCAGGGGACTGAGCCCTGCCCTCCCCCCTTTTAGGTGGCATACTCAGTCTCCACATTTTTTCAGTCTCCCTTAGGACTTGCTTTCCACCTCCTGTGAAGATGGCCCTATAATTCTGTCCTATGCAGGCAGTTCAGTATAACCGAACAACCAGAACCACCCCCGGTACTTTACGTTGGCAGCATACTAAAAACTATTTGTACATTTTCTCATCTAGGTCTTAAACCAGCATTTAGTGATTAGCACAGCACCATTGACATTTCCCCATTTACAGATCAGAACACAGAAGCTAGGAGAAGCTAGTCCCTCAGTTTGGATGGAATGGACTCAGGATTTGAGCTTGGAGCCCAGAAGTACTATCTTTTGTTAAGAACCCAGGCAACATTTGGACCTCGCTCTATTGGCATTCCAGGGCAGAGTGGTCCGGGGGACACAAATGTTACCGTTTATCATTCTCCGCCACCTCTACTTTGGTACCAGTACGAGGACCCAACTGGTGTAGAGCACAAAGAGCTTAGCAGACCAGCCAGGACAATTTGTGATAGAACAAAAATATTTTTCAGAAGGCTCCATCTGTTTGGCTTGTTTGGGGAAACACTGGAGGAAGGTGGTGATGATGCCATCGCACCTGCAGATCCAGTAAGAGCCGGGCAGCCGGGGCGGAGCCGCCCACGGCAGGGGCTAAGCATCTGAGGCGGGCCATCCGGCACTGGGTATAGATTCCACGCAGGCTCAGAGAGGCAGATCACAGAGCCTTGGGGTCTGATAAGGAGCAAAAACCCCATGAATTCTAGGTCTAGACCCAGGAGTATAAACTCACATTTATACTGAGTCCAAGAACCAATGGGGAAAGTGAAGCCAAGGGGCGGAGGGGTTTATGACCTGGACACAGAACTCCTAGGTTAAAGCTCAAAAGGACAAGGGTCTAGCAGGAAAAGTGTCTGGTGGTACCCGTTTGTATCAGTCTCCTTGGGCTGCCATAATAAAATACCACAGACGGGAGGCTAAACAACAGAAATTTGTTTTCTCACAGTTCTGGAGGCTGGAAGCTCAAGGTCAAGGTGCTAGTGATTTGATTTCTCTGGAGGCTCTATCCTTGGTGTGCAGATGGTTACCTTCTCACTATGTGAGTGAGGACAGCTCCTAAATGTTCGTGTGCGTGTGTGTGTGTGTGTGTGTGTGTGTGTGTGTGTGTGCAGAGGCCTCTCTCTCGCCTCTCTTCCTATAAGGGCATCATTCCTATCCAGTTAGGGCCTCATCCTATGGCTTCATTTAATCACCTTCTTAAAAGCTCTATCTCCATATGAAGTCACATTGGGGATTAGGGTTTCAATATACGAATTGGCGGTGGGAGGGAGACATAATTCGGTCCATAGCACTCCTCTTCTGGTTTTTTCAGAGACGCCAGAAATCTAATTAAAATGTGAAGTGTTCCAATTTGTGACTTCTGGCAACCATTCAAATTAAGTGAAGATGACATGCAGGCCCAAGGGCTGGGCTCCACTGGCCTTTGCTGATGGCTAGGAAGGTTGTTAAGATCTAATCTAAAGTGAAGCCCCACTCCTGCTGGCCTCACTGGCTGCACCCAGCTCCCAAATGCATGACTGCCAGCACCTACCAGGCCCAGGATGCAGAAAATCCCGCAGGGCTTGGGCCAAGGTGCAATGCGGCAACAGTGCTTATAGAGGGTTTTATATTATTATTACTATAACAATTTTCTTTTTAAGGGTTGTTCATACTTCCAACCGAAAGATCACAGAATTCTTATTTCGCTACTGAAATGCACTTTCACCCTAAATGCAGCCGGAATTGCCAGGGCTGAATTCTAGAAGCAGTCCATCCTGCACGGATGGTCTCACACATCACACCTTGTTAGTCAGAGGAGAGCAAACAAGTTCCAATGGCTGAAACATCCTCAGAATGATCTCTTTCTAACCCTGGCCCCTTTTATTTGCTACCAGAAGCAGCACATGGACTTGTCCCAGTAACATAATGCTCATATGTGCTTCAAAATTAGGTACCAAGCCAATGCTATTGAAACACCTGAATACAGGGCATCAGATTTTCTGACAAAAGCATTTATCCCTTGGCAAAAAAAAAAAAAAAAAAAAAATCAGTGTTTGAGTGCTCCGTGTAAAACTTAACATGGAACTGACTAGGTATATTTAACATTGAGTTAATAATTCACATACTTAGGCTAAAATTTTATCATGGATAATAGCTCCTTGCTTTAGGGCAAGGCAAAGTCAAAGCTGGAGACAGTAATTCCATATCAACAGCTGGTGACTGTGACTTTTTTATCAATAAATGGGTAAGGAATACCTTCAGAGGGGAGGGAGACCCCAATCAAGTTCCAGTTCACCTGACTTTGGGGCGATGGGTGAAAACAGGCTTTGCTGAGAACAGTCTAGGTGCCAAGGCTCTCCGCACATGCAGGACAGTTGAAGGGGGGCAGGGGAGCCCAGTCTTGCTCCGGCTCACCTACAACCCCCTTGTTTTCAGTGTCCCAACAACACAGAAACCTTTGCTCACACAACCAGTCCTGGCATCATCTGGCTTTTGCTTGGGACTCATGGGTCACTTGCAACTTAAATCTGCCTAATGGTCCTCTCTGGCATAACAGAGCGGCATTACTGTGCACCAATGTGGCATGAATATGGATGCAGTCTGGGGATAGAACTATGACACAGAATATACCTGCACCAGTTTTTCTAGGTGATACTGAAAATTCATATTTGGGCCTCCTTTATCTCTTAACATTCCAGTACGTATTTCCTAAAAATGAGAGTATTCTTACATAAAGCAAATTCAGGAAATTAATATCAATGTGATACTGTCAATAATTGTGGTCTCTAGTCTGTGGCCCAGGACCCAATCCAGGGTGAAGCAGGGCATCCGATGGTCTTTCTAGTCTCTTCCAGTCTGGGACAGTTTATCAGCCTTTCTTTCACCTTCATGACCTTGACAACTTGGAAGAGTCAGGGTCAATTATTTCCTAGTATGTTCCTCAATTTGGGTTTGTCTGATGTTTTTATGATTAACTTGGGTTACACAGCTTTGTCAGAAATCAGTCTACACACTAAGCCGATCACGTGACCCTGTTCCAGGTGAGTCTTGCTGGGGACTCACATGAGACAAGCAGGACCAGGAAGATGAAGAAACTGCGGCGTGTGCATGAGCCCCGAAGGAGCAGCACTCTTCCCTGTGGAAAAGAGTCCCAGAGCCCTGGGCAGTCTTCACATTCTGCACACTTTAGGGGCTGTGCAGCGAGCATGAAGGCTGCTCGGGGTGGGGGGCTGCAATCTTTGTGGCTCCCTAGACACACGTGCATGAGGGTGACACAGGGCCCCAGGCATAAATATGGACTTGGGGTACATGTAATTCCCTGATTTGGTTGCCACTCTGCCCCTAGCATGGCTGTGTGGGCTGCCCCAGGATCCTGAGGTAAGCCCCGCAGCAGGAAGTCACAGGAGGGGGGAGCAGGAAGAGCTGTTCTCTAAGGGGGTGGAGCTGCTTCAACATAAAGGATCATTACTTTGCAGGCCAGCAAGCCACTGCCTGGAAGTGGTCCTGCAAACCATCAGCCTGTGAAGGCTACTCCTCAGGTGAGGAGGCAGCTGGTCAAGGGGCCTTCAAAGAGGCACACGCAGTGTGACCCAGTATCAGCACCACCTGGATCTTAGAAATGTAGAATCTTGGGCCCCACTCCAGAGCTGGGGAGAGAATGTGTGGAACTAGATTCTCTGAGGTGGGCCCAGGAACCTGCGTTTTAATAAAGATTCTAGGTGATTAGATGTGCTCAATTTTCAGAAGTGTTTTGAGGTTTATCTAACAAGCGTCAATTTTGCAATTAATAAATTTGTTTCCATCTTCTGCTAAGACAACGCATAAGCCTAAGTTCTGGGGCAGACTGAGACCTGTTTTAGAAGTTTCCTTGGCCCACTCCTTCTCACATATAAGTTCTATCCCTTGTGTGTTCGAAGTGGCAAAAAAAAAAAAAAAAAAATCAGCCTGGATCTCAGCCACAGCTGACTGGATTCAAGGAAGAGCCTGGGTCTAAAGCAGTCACAGTGGAGATGCAGTGGAGGTCAGATCCAGCGGCAGCAATGGTATCAGATGCCCACACTCACAGACAGCAGAGAGAGCGTAGCGCTCCTGAGGAAGGAGTCTCTGTACAGAGCAAGGCTGGACTGCTTCTCTGGTTCCTCACAGTCACCACTGGATGGCCCCCCTGGAAGCTCTGGGACCCTGCACAATTGTGGCAACTCCTAATGTCGCCATAGGATGTGCTCTGATGCCTGTCACAAACCGCTATTGCTACAGGACCCTTGGGTGTGGTTCATCACTGCATGTGTCTCAAACAACCAGACACAAGGACCTATACTGGTAACAGTAGTAACAGTGGCAATACACAGACCAGGGTCCCCAACCCTTCCCTGAGACTTAGTTTAGGGCTGAGTACTCACAACTCAACAAGGAAGGGGTCCTCTACTGTGCTCTCCAAACAGAACAAAGGTAATACTAGCGTTCTCAGTATTAAGATTACACCAAATGGTATTTATAATGGCTGAGTGAAAAGTCTAATTCTCTGACAGACGCTGGGTGCTGGGTGTGGACAGAGGAGACATGGGAAGCCAGATGAAATGGGAAGATCAAACGCTGTCCAGCCTAGCTCAGAAGAGGATGCTGCTCTGTGGTCGGGGGTGGAGGTTAATGTTACCACCACCTTACTTTTTACTGAGCGCCTGCTACATGCCAGGCACTTTCCTAAGCTCTTTTCCTGCCCCTTTTCATTTAACTCTCACAAAAGCCTTCCAGTGCAGCTACTAGTATAATCTCCATTTCCTCCTGCTATGAAAACGCTGAGGTTTTTGTGAGGTTAAGGACCTTGCTCTAGACCTTACAGGTCAAGCAAGGGCACCAGGACTCCAGCCCCACCTGACTCCAGGGGTCTTGTTGTTAAGCACTGAGCTCATGTGCCATCAGACCCGGAGGTGCAACCAGTGACACAGAAGCAGACAGACCTCGCAGCAGTCTGTTTTTATTACTCAAGGGCAGAGCGGGAGTGGATGGCTCTGGAAACACAGACCTCAACTGTAGCTTAGCAACCCAAGGCTCCTCTGCTGTAATGACTCCCCACCCGGCCAGACAGTGCGGCATCAGGCAGTGGCAGGTGGCTCAGGGAGCAGAGGCTATTCTCTCACCCCAAGGACAGTCTGTGTAGGAGATGGGGGTGATAATTATCCCAGATGCCCTATTCTGTGCTAAGGGGTTAAGCCACCATTTTAAAATTACAAAGCCATTGCTTTTTAGAGCTAAAAGAGTCCTTATAAAATAGGTGTGTGGACTCCTTATTTCATAAAGAAGTCTTGAGAGGCAGTGTGGGCACTCCCATGCAGCAAAGAACAAAACAGCAACATCCTGGCTCTCAGTTGAAGCCTCTTTCTGCTCATACACACAGCTTGAGGGCAACCTTCCTCCCAAAAGCAGACACCAGGCCCAGAAAGGAAATGCACAGCTCTAGGACTGTTCCCAGCCCTTTGTTCAGCAAAACCACTTGCTCCCATAGCCAAGTTCTCCAGATCTTACCCAGACCATGCCCCCTTCAGCCCACTGGTCCAGTGATGAAAGCCTTAAGGGGCCACAGAGCTTGCTTCCTAAAACTTCACCTCCCAGAGTCATTCAGCAGATGCCCTCCTCCAGCTTCCCTACTAGATAAAAGCAACTTCATCCCACCTATGACATGAAGAACACATATAGCAGGTTACAGGTTCCTACCTCTTCCCCCAAGTGGCATGAGAAGACCCAGCTCCTGAGGTACAAGACACCCTGCCCCAAGTACAGCTGTGCTTCAAGAACTATGAAGACCTTGCGCAGCAGAGCAGAAGCAGCTTGTAATGGATCTGGGGCTGTGATGCCAAGATGTGACGTCCTAGCAGCTATGTGATCCTCAACCATCACCCCCTTTTTTTTGGCATACAGAAAACTAAGGGTTTGTCATTTCATGAGTTTGGAGATAAGTGTACACCCATAAACCATCATCATAATCTATGCCACAAACCTATCTATCACTTCCGAAAATCTCTTCCTGTCCTCTTATTATTTGTGTGTGATAAGAATACTTCACACAAGATCTACCTTCTCAGCAAAAGTATATAAAAGGTTACTGTAAACTAGAGGCACTATGCTGTACAACAGCTCCCTAGGACTCAGTCCTCCTGTATACCTAAAACTGTTCCCTTTGACTTAACACCTCCCCTACTCCCCTTCTCCCAGCCCCTGGCAACCACCACTGACTATGCTTTTACAAGTTTCACTCTTTCAGAGTCATCATATAAGTGGAATCATGAAGTCTTTGTCCTTTTGTATCTGCCTGGACAGTTCTTAAACTCTGCAAGTGTTCATTTCCTGGTCTGAGAAACAGACACAATTATACCTACGTCATAGAGTGGTTTTGTGAATTCAGAGACAACACAGGCAAAGCACAGTGCCTGGCAAATTATTTTTATGATATTATTAGAACAACTCCCCTTCACTGGCTTTAGTCTATGCTGGGCATAATGCTAAGTGCTTTCCATGAATTAGCTCATTTATTCCCTCCAACAAACCTAAAATAGCTGTTACCAATCCCATTCAACATTTGAGGAAGTATGCCGAGATTCGTTATGAATTACCCAGTGCTCACAGGTATTATTAAAAAAAAATTATCAGATGATAGGTGGGTCCTGGGGGAGAGTATTCGCTGACAACCAAACTGAGAGTGATAAGGACTCTTGGGGAATGGAGTGTTTGGTAATTTAATTTTCTGGTGAACTCAATACTCAATTAGAAGCCTTTGCTTATTGCTAAATATTCTAAAGAAAGGCTCAGAGAAAGCACTTTCCAGCCAGAGGTCAATTTGAAAACTGTTAGAGCTGCTCTGACACCTCATCAAGGCCACAGGATGGCCTTGGTGTGCTCACATGGCCGTGGTGTGTGGGAACCCAGGTCTCAGCACCAGCACCCCATTCTCCTCTTTGCTGAGGGTCTACACTCTCAGCTTCCTGTCACCTTTCTCCGCCCAAGGTTCAGCAACTGATGCGCTGGCCATCCCTGGGAAAGAGGGAAGATGTGCTCTTTCAGGCCCTGCCACCAACTGGGACTTAGATTCGTCATCTGTCATGTGAAAGGATGAGTTGGAAACTGGCCAACACCCTTGAGAGCCAGAGATGGCAGCTACTTTCAGTACAAAGATGGACCTGGGTTCCAATCTCACCTCTAACATTTTCCATTGTTAGCAACTACAAGTGCTAACACAGCAATTCACTGTGTACGAGACACAAGGCTAAGGACTGTGGGGCATTATTTCATTTAATCCTCACAGCAACCCTGAGATGGAGGTACTTTTATCCCCATTTTGCAGAGGAAGAAATTCAGAGGCTCAGAGAGGGTAAGTGACTTGCTCAAGGACACACAGCTAGTAAATGAGAGTCAGGATTTAGATGCTCTGCACATGTAACATTAAAGGTTTGGAGAATGAACTCTTTCTTGCCTGTGGTCTTAGCCACTAAGCCCTATCAAGCTCACTCCATAAACCTTTTCATGTCGGGCCTCGCTTTCCCCCAAGAGTTGGCATAAAGCAAGCAGAACCTGGCCCCAATACCAGGTACAGGGCTCTGGCCTGTGGATCCCAGAACCTGGCAGGGGATTTCCATCATTGACGGAAGACCTACATACAAAACATACATGCCTTGCGTAGGAGTCCGTAGGGTCCGTCCATTTCAGCACTACTAAGCAAGCCTTGGGAAACTCTTATCACCGAATACACAGTAGGTGCCCTATTATTGCTTCCCAAGGCTCCCAGGGATCAGCTGTCTGCCTGCCCAGGCTCTGATTTCAAAAGGAGCTCTGGAGGCCCAGGGGCCCTCCGCACAACTAGCTTGGCTCCTTGCCACTCGCGCCTCATGCGCACCACCATCTCCCAAGGAAAAAGGTGAGCGGACCCGCTACCAGAGTCAGCCCCGGGCTAAGGGCTTCGTGAGCCAGCCAGGGGAGTCTCCGGGGCAGGCGGCACCAGGAACACTAGGGTTCACCTCTTCTTGCCCCCGCCCACCACCCTCTCCTCCTTCAGCCTGCAGCATGCGCCACTTCTCAGTTCTGTGAGCTCCCCGACGCTCTTTGCTCGCCCCAGGGCCCGGGGCCCCGCTCGTCCCCTCCCGGCGGAGGTCCGGAGCCAATTCCTCAACTCTGAACCCACCCAAGGTAGCGGAACCCTTATCAGCTGCGAGCATTGGTCTCACCTGCAATCCGATTCCGCAGAGCTGAAGCCCCTTCAGCCGACGCGTCCTGGAAAGCCGTTTGAGGAGCCGGCTTTGGTCAAATCCGCCGCCGTCCCCAGTGCCCGCTAAGAGCCCGGGAGGCCCAGGCAGGGAACGCAGGGTCCAGCGTGCAGTGCAGTCCACCGCGGCCGGGCTCGCGAGTGCCCGCCGTGCGCTGGTCCGGCCAGCGAGCCCGGCGCGGTAGCCTGCACGCGTGCGCAGGTTCGCGGATCCAGCAGCCTCCAGAAGTCAATCAAAACCACCCCCTTGGCTCGTGGAATCCTGGGAATTGTAGTTTACAGCGAGGGTAGTCGGCCGGTTACTGCATGGAATCCTGGGAGTCGTAGTTTACTTGCCTAGAGGCAAAATTTTACTAAGTGTTGAATATGTGTGTACTGATAATAAATTTAAACCAGGTGTTATTTATAAGATCAAAGTAATACGTCTACAGGCTCTTATAAACATAATACAGGAGTATTAAACATTATTTAACTATTCCCGTGATGTACTATTCCCCTGCACTATTCCCCTGATATACCATTCCTACCCCACCCCGCCCCTTGTCCCAGCCCTATCCACCCTGACCATCCAGTTCCTCAAGGGCAACCATTTGCAAACCTTATGGTTGTTGCATCCGGTGTTTATACTGGCTTTCAAAATATACATATGCCCCGAATTTACACCTCTTGACTTTCTGTTTGAATAAATAAGAATTTAACTCTTCTAGATGTGCACCAACCGTGACTAATCACTCCCATGGTTATGAGACAATTTCTGTTCAGTTGCGAAAAACTATTTTCCATTTATAGCTATTTTAAGATATTTATGATTAATTTGAAAGTATCGAGGCAGTAAGTTGGTAAATTTTTGCATGACAAATGACAACTTGACAATTCAATGAAAAACTTTTAAAACACGCAGGCCTCTAGGAAAAGAATTCTAATAATCAAGAATGAGCACAAATATAAAGCACAACGTTTTGTTTACATTTATAATAAAAGACTGGGGTGGCTATAATAATTCATACAAAATAGAATCAAGAGCAAGAAAAATCACTAAGGATAAAGATGGATGTAGTGATAAAAAGGTCAATTCATCAAGAAGATATAATCACTAAATATAAATATACCTAATAGAGTCTCAAAATAAATAAATCAGGTACTGAGAACAAAAAGTAGAAATTGACACATTTGCAATTATCGTTGGAGACTTTACTATCTCCTTTCTCAGTAGCTGATAGAACTACATAGAAAGCCAACAAGGATATAGAAAAGTTCAACAACACAAAACCAACTAAATATAATCTACATTTCAGAACACCCCATGAAACAATAACAGGATATACATGCTGTTAAATAAATATTAAAATATTTGTTTTAAATAAAACAAATCTTATTTGTCTTAAACGTCTTTAAAACATTGTCTTAAACAAATAGTTTTTATACAAAAATGTTAAGTAAATTTTAAAATATTAAAAAGGACTGTATCCTGGCCATAAATTTAAAAATTAGCAAAGACATGAATAGCTATTTTACTGAGGAGCATGCACTCTGGGCTGGCGTGGTGTTCCTGTGGGTCCTTTCACAGCGCTCTGATCTGACTTTATGGCTGAGATCCCACTGGCAGCTTTTCGAGAGAGGTTGTTGATGACCTAGTTGGAGTTTGGTGTTTGAAACCAGACAGATCTGACTGTGAACACTTACTTTTTGTGCCATTTTAAAGCCCCATATTACTCACTCAGAAAATGGAATTAATGGCACTCTGTAGGTGCAGTGACACAGATGTCAGCTGCACCCCCTGTCCCTTGAGAATCAGGGAGAACCATCTTGACTTTTTTCTTGCCTTGAGACCCATGGTCTGATTGGTCACAAGGCCACCCCAGGACTTCAGTGGCTTCCAGAGATGTGCACCCTCCTGGTAGCTATTATGAATTAGCCCACACTGGAAACTTTGTCCCTCCACTAGTTTTCCACAAAACAAAGTAAAACAAAACAAAACAAACCTCACATAAAGCATTTGTAAACTGAAGAGACAAAGAGAAGGTGTAGCACTGAGAGTTAGAACGAGCCGCATACCAACAAGCAAGCAATACCCAAATTAGATGCTCTTTGTTGCAACCACCAGGGGGCCACAGCTCGCAACCTCCAGGGGGCCACAGCGCGCGCGATCTCTCCCTCCCCTCTCTCTCTCCCCCCCCACCGTGTGTGTGTGTGTGTGTGTGTGTGTGTGTGTGTGTGTGCGTGTGCGTGTGCGTGCGCGCGCGCGCGCGTATGTGCGTGAGATCCCTTATTTTCCTTCCCTCCTCTGGAGGAGGAGAACTCCTCTCTTCTCCTCCCTTCTGCCCCTGACTTCTCCCAAGCAGCAATTTCTTTTCCTCGCCCTGTGCAAAAGTCAATGGTCCTCTCGGAAGCCTCGGCGCAAGTTGGCATCCGAGCCCTGCCTGAGATTTCAGCTTCCGCTCTGCACCGGAAGAGTTCTTACTTGCAGACAATGAAATCCACCCTGGCTGGCTTTTGCAGGATGGGGTTTATTAAAGGATATTACGTGACTCATAGATTTCACGGGTTGATGGAGCAATTGATTTGCAGTAGGTTTCTAGAAACAATTCCACAGCCACAGCGTTTGAGAACCGAACTCCCGAGTGGACTGTTGCATGCCTGGTTCCAGGCTCATGCCGCCCTGCCACGGTGGAAGCTTCCACTGCCCTGCCCCCCATGGAGAAAGCTCAATCTCCTGCCATGGTCTTCCTGTGGGGAGGCACCACGTCGTGGAGCGCCCAAGTTTTACAGGGCACATCTGCTTGGTGGAGTCTGGGTCCCAGGGGGATCCCTGGTTGCAAGGGGTCTGGGAGATGGAGTTTGCAGTTCTCCTTCTCCAATGCGGAGTGCACCATGGTGGTGGGGTGGGGAGAGGTTGGCGGGAGTGCTGAGTGGCGCTAGATAAGTGCAGTCTCGCCAAGCACCTCATGATTTTCAAAAGGTAGTTCTTCTCGTAAGAGGAATTATATTGTCATATTTAAAGATACTTTTTTCTCTGTCTTATTTCAAAGTGGTGTGAAAATGAAATAGAATACGGCTCTGAGGCTGTTGACAGTCACATCATAGGTGTTCACGGTAACATATATTAACTACGGGTACCTTTCCAGCTGGCCCTTCAAGGTTGGGGAGAAGTTCCAACCCAAGGTGCTTAAGAAGAGCAGGCAAAGAGAAAGAGGGGGAGATACATTAATGAAAGTGTTGATCCTGAACTTGTTTCACCCTGTTGTCCATCTCAGTTCACCCGGACTGTCTTTTCATTCCGTTAGAATGACCAACTTCACGAGCATCTACTCTGCTGAAACCTCTGGACAAACCAGCCCTTCTCAAACCCCCAGTCACCTGTTGTCCCTCACTTAGTTTCCACTGTGTATGCCCATCATCCTTCACCGAATTTTGGTTCTTTGTCCAAACACAGCACGAGAGAGGATGCCATCATCTCCGGGTAAAATTTCCGAGAGTCAGCAAAACCGATAATGCCACTGTCTTGGCCGATCCCTGGGTAAACTTGAAAGAGCATAATGAATGCTTAGTTGTTGTGTTGCCCATCGAGACTATTTTCTTTTCAAACCACCGTCACGATCTGTGGTGCATGCGTACAGATGCTAGCGGGAGAGCGCCTGTCGCAGTAATCCTGAATTCCACGGTCTGGAGAGGTCTAGCCGCGGGTAGGTTGCCGTTTGCTCAGGTGCCGTCTGGAACAGCACTGCCTCCTGCTGGCAGCCTTCCTGTCAAGTCGAGGGAAGTTGGGGTCCTTACTTATTTGTGGGGAACGAAGGTTCTGTAACGTATTCCTCCTTCAGCAAACACGGCAGTAAAAGCACTTGGGCGTATTTATCTATGCTTGGGGGATCTTCCATGTATGCTTTCAGACTGCCTAACTTCAGAGCAAACATTTGGGACAAGTTGCTAACAAGGCTGAAGACTTGTCACTGTTGCTTCCTTTATTTTTTCAGGAAAACTCTTCTAATCTGATTGAATCTACCTCGTTCACAATCATGCTGATGGGTCAGTTACCTGACAGACATTCTACATCATTCGGGAGGAAAAAGAAGCCTTTGTTTATCCCACTCTCATCAAATTGCCACCACTCACTCTCCTTCATAGCAGAAATTGCCAGCTTGGTCCGACTTTGGGGATGGGGGGTGGGGACTAGGCTCTTAAATTACTCCGTTCCACATTTTGTTCTTCTGTTGAGTACCTGACCCCTATGAAAGAGATATTTGGTAAAAGCAGGAGTAGTGTTAGTATGACTATTAGGGATAGTAATAGTATTAGTAATAAAACTAGGTTGTCATGGGCAATGTGATCTGAAGAACAAACCATCTTGCAGACACAGTGAATCCACCTGTTTATAAGAGGAAAATTACTCCTAAAGATCAGGAAGGAGAATTCTTAAAGCAAAACAAAGATAGCTTGTTAGAACAGAAAAGTCATTCCTTCCCTGCGACAGGGACAGAAATCCATTTTGGACAGGATGCTCATTTCCTGCCTGTCCTTTGAAGGTGTGCACATAAGCTCTCTCCACATTCCTGCTCTAATTCCAGACTTTCAAAGTCCAGTTAACATAGAGGTGCTGCATAAAAACTGTTCAGATTGTCCCCAACCACAGGGATCTCTCACTCTCTACAACTTTCATTTGTTTTATCATTCTTTAAAGTTAGTCTGCCCTAAAACAAGAATTTGAAGGCAAACAACTTGCTTGAGAGTTAATCACAGGGAGTGTCACTCGGAGTGGAGAAGTGAGTGGCAAGGAAGGAAGGCAACACGGAGTGAGCTGATGCCACTACTGATGAAATGACCACCGTCCCACTGGGGACTCTGGGGGTGGCACAGAATAATCTTCATAGTCATGTTGCCTTTCAAAATAAAAACATGGTAGCAAAAAACATCCTAAAACATTTAAAAATAAAAATTAAGACTGTAATTAATCAAACATTACTTTAAAAACTCGAGCATTTTAAAAAGTCTGAAGGAAAACAGTCACAAACCTAGAATCCTATAGCAAACAAGAATAACACTTTAAATTAAGATAGAATAAAGCCATTTCCTGGCAAACAATAACTGAGATAATTCATCACTATCAGACCTGCAAGGAAAGAAATAATGAAAGGCGTGCTTCGGGCTATAGTTCCAGAGAGAAGCGAAGAACCTCAGAAAAGAATATAGAATGAAAGTAAAGATTAATATATGAGTAAACATAAAGGAATATTGACTACAGAAAATAATATTAACAATAATATTTTGTGGGATTTAAAATACATGGGAAATTAAAATACGTGACAATAGTTATTAAAAAACAAAGAGGAGTCAATTGAGTTAAAATGTTCTAAAGACCTTTCAGAATTGAAGAACTGATTAGTATTGATTTATATTTGACTCTAAAAAGTCAAGGATGCATATTGAAATCTCTTGGGTAACCCTTAAAAGAATAAATCATTAACAAGCTGATAGAAGGGAGAAAATGAAATAACAGCAGCAGCGATGACAATAATAATGACTAAAATGGTTAAATAAAAAACTGCAAGGAAGGAGATAAAAGGAATATAATGGAGGTAACAAATACAAGCTAGAATTAAACCCCTAAGATATTAGTACGTAATAACATTTATGTAAATGAACTATTTCTCCATCAAAAGACAAAGGTTATCAGACAGCATTAAGGAAAATAGAAGTTAATTAAATGCCATTGATATATCATTTTCTTTTTTTGTATTCTTTAGTCTCTACAATTAACTCATAACTTGTCTTATTTTAGTCACAAAAAACATTATTTAAAACGATTTATGGGTGCCATAGTAATTAAAAGTTGGAAGAGCTTCCTCACTTAAAGTTTCTACATGTACAGAAGCTGAAAATGTGAGGAAAGAATCCTCACTTTCCCTGGGTGATACTGTCAACAGATGCTGAAGGTGGAGGGTTAGGCAGGCAATCATGGCTTGGACACAGGGACCAGGGAACCCAGCTGGCTAGTGCGGCAGATCTCTGGAGCTCTGCTGATAAATGACATCGTGACAAAGCTTCCTTTCCACCAAGCTTATGCTACTCAGGGCATACAAGTTAGAAAGAAAAGGTTTTTTGAAAAAGCTTTCATGTTTTCTTTATGTAAGCTGTAATAATATGCTCAGTGTGGGCAAAAGTAACAGGCACTATAAGCTAAATGGGACAATTTAAATTACCCTTAATTCCACCATTGAGAGAGCACCTCAGTTAGTCTTTCACTGTATCACCTTCCAAACTGTTGACTCTTGACTTGGGTACATTAGTATGCAAACGAAGGTTCTAATGGTGCCCACTGTTTTATAACCTGTCTCTTCATTTACCAATAGGTCCAGAGTGTCTTGGTAAGAAGAGTATTGGGGAAATGACAGCAGTTCTCATGAGAATCACAAATAGACTAAAATGAGGTTGCTGACTCATCAGCCTTGGCCAAAACCACTTTCCTTTAAGTGTCTTCGAGATGAATGCAGACATTTTAAACTATCATTTTCTATTTTTAAGAAGCCCTGATTTTCTTTGTTGCCATGGGTAAATGTTTTTACTTTGAATTAATATATTTTGTTCCATTGGGATAAGTCTAATTATACCAGTAATGTGAATTAATTGCTCATTCTTTCAGATTGTAGAGAAATTATTTTATAGAGTTTAGAGGCAATGTTTTTGTCCAATCCCCTATTTTATGGGTCAAAAAAAAAATGAGGTCCAAGATAAATGGAACTGGGCTGTAAAACTGGCAAATGACACATCTGAAGACTGCAGAAATGGTTTGCACATTTTCCAAATGCTTTTGTCTTGTGGGAATAGCATAAGGAGAAAGATCTGGGAATGTTCTAACATTGTGACAAGGTAGGGATTCCTAATGGAACTTCCATTTAAAGTCACTCCGCCTGCAACCTTCCTTCCTTGTGAAAGCCCAGATAACTGTAGTAGAAGTGCTGCTCATGTGAGCTGATGAGAGAATAGCTCCATTATAACCACCCTGGGGTCCTGGGTGGTTAAAGCTAGAGGAAGAGGGAGAAAGAAGGCCAACATAAAGCCATGTTCAGAAGTCATGTTTAGGGTAAGCACAGAAGTCAAATGGTCATCAGATGCAAGACAAACCAGTGATCAGGAGCTTGTAGCCACAAAAACAGAATGGGAGGGACACCTTTGGAGGAAAGGCACCAGATGCTGTGCGGTTCTCACAGAGCTGTGGGGGCCAGGGAGCATCAGCACTGGCTGGGAACTTGAACTCCATCCAGAGCTACTGAATCAGCAGCTCTGGTAAACATCAGTCTGTTTTTTAAAAAACAAGCCTATTGGGTGATTGCAAATTTAAACTTGAGAACAAGCAGCCCACTTGAGCACGGTGTTTCTCAAGCCCCAGCATCGCACTGATCTGGGCCTTACTCCAGACATTCTAAAATGACTGCTCTGGGGTAGGAGAGTATCACTACCCCACTCTCCAAAGTTCCCAGGTGATTCTGATGGGCTGTCAGGGCTGGGACCCAGCAATGGAGGTGAACAAAACACGACTGGAACGGCCCTTGCTGGTTTTCCACTCTGGTTTCTCTGGGGTAACTTTTAGTTGGTACCACCAGACATGGGTGGGTGATAGGAAGAGGAATGGCTTGTTCCCACGCTCTTCCTTGAGCTTCCTGGCCTTTCCTGTGACTTCTTCCCTCCATCCTGCCTTGCACAGGATGGAACAGAGTGGAACAGGCCATTGTGAAGGGGGTGATTTCTCTTACAACCATGGGTGTAACAGAACAATGACAAAGTGACAGGTTTCTTCACCAGTCTCCTCTCAGCTCATTTTTTTTTCCACTTCCAGTCAGATGGAGTTTCCTTTGACTTGAATATTTGGGGCTATGTGTTGCATCAGGAGAGAAAGTATCTAGAGTATGTGTGTATGTCTGTGTGTAGGGGTAACTTCCTATAAGATAAACGCAACTCTAATTGCATGAAGATCAGGTAAAAGTTATATTAAATTCACCATGTACAGTATGGGGGGTAAGTTGTGATGTTATTTATTTTGCAGTGGTGTAAAAATCACAGTTTTCATCAATGTAGAAAATATGAGTTAAAGAAAATCTGGGGACACTTTGGTGTGGCCCAGTGTCAAGGACATGGACTCATGTCCACTCTGGCCAGCTTGCTGCTGTGCATGCTTCCTGGGTCTCATCAACATGCATGCAACATCACAAATATTGGCACACAGATATCTTGGTCTTCTTCAGCATTTTGTTTTTAGTGGTGATTGGTTGGAATTTGTGTTTCTTATAATTATTTGAAAAGTGTGAAAACAGAAATCCACCTTCATCTCCCCCCCCCCCAAGGAATCACTTAATGGATCTACATCTTTCCAGCATCTGTATCTATCTCTTTCATTTGCTATTTCCATTTGTTCATCTCTCCATTATCATCTACTTTCCCTGTCTCCTTTCCTGGCTCAGGATCCCTGTGTTCTAGGGTTAGAAGCAATTACACCTTGGAGGCAAAATTCAGGACAAAGGACAGCAGCCCACATGTTCTGCTGCACAACCAACTTCCTTCAATTTGATCGCAGAACACTCAGACCTTGGCTCTCTGCCTATTCTTACTAGTGCATCTTGCTTCCATGCCAGGCCCAGGCTAATCTGTCTCTCAGTTCTGGGGATCTATCAGAAGCAACTGTCTTTTTTCTCTGAACCTCAGAGAACCGTTTCAATCCACAACTAATACTATGCCTCCTGGACTCCTCATAATCTCCACCCTTAGATAACTTGAGCTTAAGTCTCCTTGGTTGTTGCTTTCCTTTCTTTTCTGGGAGCCAGTTTCTCCAGCCCCTTCACTGTCATTCGGTTCTTTACTGTCTCCTCTTCCTAGTTCTCAAAAATGCTCAACAAATGTTTATTGACTGTTTACTGTTTGCCAAGTCCTGTTCCTGCTCAGGGATAACAAAGGGTGGAGAACGGGGAGGGGGTAAAAAGGGGTGAAGATGAGAATGGAGAAGGGGGCAAGGATCAGCTCAACAAGAGCCTTTAAAACCAAGTGATGAGTTTTATAGTATAAAGATTCTGAATCAGGGTCTGGGGCAGAGCCCAAGAAGCTACACTTCTAATAAGCTTCCACATGATGCTAATACTGATACTCTGGTCTGGGGCACCCACTTAGAGCAGCAACCTTGGGCCCCTCTGTCTAGTATGGCAGTCATCAGGCTCATGTGCTAGCAAGCACTTGAAATGTGGCTGGGGAGACCAAGGAGCCATATTTTCAGATTTTTTTTCATTTAAGCTCATTTAGATTGAAGATTTAAAACATAGCCTATTTGTTGTTAAAGAACATTAAGCATGTTCAGATTAACTTGAATATGGGACTCGAGCATTTCAACTGTAAATTTTATAAAATCTCATATAGAATAAGTATTTCTACTCAGAGCTTAGTATCTAACCTGAAAAGTACTTGAAGAGTAAATACACACCAGAATTCAGAGACCTATGATGAAAAAGATTATAAAATATCTAATTAATATTTTATATTGCTTACAAATTAAAGTGTAACAAAAAAAAACACCTCAGTCCATATTTTGCAATTTTAACCCACTTCACAGAAACAAGACCAGTAAGGGATAAAGTGTTTTGGATTAAAGTGTTTTGCTGGGTTAAACCAATGGATCAACGAAGAGATCAAAGAAGAAATTAAAAAATATCTAGAACTGAACGACAATGAGGACACAACTTTCCAGAACGTCTGGGACACAGCAAAAGCAGTAATAAGAGGAAAATATATAGCATTACAAGCTCACATCAAGAAACAAGAAACAACCCAAAGAAACAATTTAATCTCACATCTCAAAGAACTA
>PVIJ01003923.1:0-126292 GCA_004024925.1 Scalopus aquaticus | reverse complement strand
GAGAAAGCATTATCCTGCTACCCAGGATATTCAAGTAACTATGTTATAAGCTTGTCCTAGAAATTAGTTCCTAGAAAAGAATTTCTCTTTAGAGGAGAATACAGGGGACCATGGAGATGGATCACGGGTGAATTGGTGGTGGGCTGCCCGAGGGGAATACAAAATGTAAAAGACATAAATAACAATAAAAAAAAAAGAAATGCCAATCATGTGCAACATCCTGTACAATTTAAAGTAGTATATCCAAAGAGGTAGACCGTGTCAATTCCTTGTGTTAAAACGGAATTTTTTTTTTTTTTTGTAAATAAAGTCAAAGAATCTGCTTGCTTTGAAAGTTCTGCCATGCCATTTAATGCCCTTTCATTATATTTGATCTTCAATTTTATGGGCTGCTTTGGTTAGTGATGGTAATAGCAGAGACTTTTTGTAGCCTTCAAGGGGATGAAAGGAGGAATGGAAATGATTAAAAATAAGTTAGCTTTTTCATGTACTTGAAGGAGGAATAGTGAAGAAGCAGCAATACATTCTTAAAATGATTAAGTGATTTACTAGACCATTTTGAAGCCTCATTAAAAATTAACAAATTGATCTTACTGCATCTCATCTCATTTTACTGGCAGGTTGCCCAATGTCTTGGGGCTCTGGTTATGTGCTCACATAGTAATCTTTACCAAATGCCAGTAATCTAACATTTTCAAAATCCATCTTTCCTTTATGTTGATAATAGCAAGACAAAGACAAAAAAAAAAAAAAAAGGTGGGCTCTTCCTCAGAGTGATTACTGTGAGAGTTTTATTTCTTGACTGCACAAATAAGAAATATACCAAGGATCGGCCCAGTAGCATGTGAGGGCAGTGCGCTGGCTTTGTCTCATTCATTTCGACTCAAGGGGCCAGCATCTTGCTAATTTATATTAGCAAGTCGAGGAGCTTTTTGTGAACAGCCATGATCTGATTGGTGTTCTTAACTGCAAAGAACACTAAGCTTTTCTCTTTTTGCGTGCACCATTACTTAATATGAAAACCTATGATACCAAGAATCATTGAGGTAGAAATGGCCCTAAAAGATTCTGATCTAAACCCAAGGCTTTTAGATTTTTTTTTCTATTTCCATTTGAAGACTGAAGCTATGCAGCATACCTAAAGACAGAGAATTGAAACATAAACATAGCATGGAACATGAAAAACTTCAAATCTCCTCCTTTTTTCCACTCCCCTCCCCAAAATATTGATCAAATTCTTCCACCTTATTCATTTATTCAAGATACAACTTTGTGCACAAAAAACACATCCTCTACTATTTTTAGTTGTTCATTTTTAAGTGAAGGGATAATTTTTTTTAATATATATTTTTATTGTTATTTATGTCTTTTACATTTTGTATTCCCCTTGGGTAGCCCACCACCAATTCACCCATGATCCATCTCCCTGGTCCCTTGTGTTCTTTTCTATTCCATTTTGTGCCCTTATCCTCCCCCACTCCCGCCCCCCCCAACACCCGCTGAGAGTTTCTTTCCTATTTGGTTTCCTTATAGTCCTGTTATAAGTGAAACCATTTGATATTTTTCTTTTTCTTTCTTGCTTATTTCACTGAGTATGATCCCCTCTAATTCAATCCATGTTGCTGCAAATTGCATGTGTTTATCTTCTTTGAATGCTGAATAGTATTCCATTGTGTATATGTACCACATCTTCTTGATCCAATCATCTATTTTTGGACATCTGGGTAAAAGAGACATTAACCAAAACTAACAGACACCCTACCAACTGGGAAAAGATCTTTGCACACAATACATCTGATAAAGGACTGATAACAAAAATTTACAAGGAATTCACACAATTCAACAAAAACAAAGCCAATAACCCAGTCAAAAAATGGGCAGAAGAGCTCAAAAGGCACTTCTCCAAAGAAGAAAAGCGGATGGCCAACAGATACATGAAAAAATGCTCAATATCACTTATAATCAAGGAAATGCAAATCAAAACCACTATGAGATACCACCTTACACCTGAGAGGATGGCACACATTAAAAATACAGGCAACAACAAATGCTGGAAAGGATGTGGAGAAAAAGGAACTCTTCTACACTACTGGTGGGAATGTGAACTGGTCCAACCACCATGGAAAGCTGTATGGCAATTCCTCAAATGCTAAAAATGGAGCTTCCATACCACCCAGCAATACCAGTTTTGGGAATTTATCCAAAGGACACAAAAACACTAATCCGAAAGGATATATGCACCCGTATATTCATTGCAGCACTGTTCACAATAGCAAAGGTGAAGGGATAATTTGATAATACTTTTGCAGTAAACTTTTAGAGATGTATCTAAAATATAAAAAAAAAAATTACCCAATATTCCTAGTTAGCTTATCCATAACTCTTGTATTAGCATATTTTAGTGTCCTATATATATGAATCTTTCCAAAGCATCCATTTTAGTTTTATAGAAATGGCTTATGACTCTCTTTTTCCACTCCATTCATGGGCTTACATAAAATGTAGTTGATTGTACAAAATTAAAATAATAAGTGTTAGCGGAATTTGCAGCTTTGAGGATATAAATGACAAATGAACAGCTGGGGAAGTTGGTATGGGTAGCATGGGGAATGGAGTAGCCACGAGTGCTTAGTATGGCATGGGCATCAGGAAGTGTCAGTTCATCCAGTGACTTGATTAAGAGAAGACTGACTCGGAGAGCTGCAATAATTAACACTTATGGAGCATTTATTCTGGACCAGACCCTGTGTGAAACATATAGAATAGTCTCATCTTCATGGTCATATGTCCCCATTTATCCAAATGAAATAAATCTCTGTCAAGTATCTGTTCCAATGTCAAAATGCCAGCAGGTAGCAGAGTACAAAATAACCCAGACCTTTGTCTGTAAAGACTTTAATTTTACCATCATGCGATGTCATAATAAGGGATTTTGACTATCTAAAAAGTGGAAGAAATTTACACATACAGAAATAATGCAGACATTGCAAATGAAATTTTCCTTTTGGCAAAGAACTATCATTTTTCTTCCATGATATCAGATTGTTGATCTTATCGTTATATAAATTCACAAGAAAAATTTTGTTGAAGGTTCCTGGAAAAACTCAGGCAATGACTTTCAGGTTCTTCATAAATGAGGGCAAATAAACAAAATGCCTCCTCCTGTTCTAACTTTGTAATTGCAAACTTTCAGAAGTTTACAGTTTCAGTGGTGAGTGAAGTCAAATTTAATATATCCTTAGGACTTGCATGAGTTCTGTCAGCTTGCAAATTTCTAAGCTTAGGAAAATGGAGATTTTATGACAGACATTTGTTTTCTTGTGGTTCTTTGTACTACTGCTTCCACTTCTTCAGTTTAAGCCCTTCGTTTTTGATGAAAGCTTTGATCTTTGATTAGAGGGAATAATTAGCATAATTAGGAAATGTTTGTGGTTTTTATTGGTGATTTAGACAGTGATATGTGTAAGGCTAAGCCGTGGGATGAACCTGATTTCATATATACATATTATTTTAATTTCTCCCACCATTAGCAATGGTGGGAGGGTATAAGGAGATATTTGAAAAATAAGTTTAAAATAGAATGCTGACCTCGACTTTATGACATAAGTCTTGGAGTAAGTCAATCATTTGTTTTGGGAGGCTTCCAGAGTCTTTTAAGAAAACTGCGTAGTAGTCTTAATCCTAGTGGATCAGCCAGCCTCATTGTTCCTCATTTATGTTTGATGAAGTCAAGATAACCTTGGGTTTAACAGATTTTGGACTCTACTATGCCACAATGGAATGCTCCTGCCTTAAATGATTTTTAAATGTACTTAACTCCCTAGAGCACATTATCATCAGTTTATTTATTTCATACTATTAGTATATTTTGATGCATTAAGGAACTACTTCTCTCAATTTGCTCTGAGAAGTGAATAAAACACTAAATTTATCCAGAATAGCCTCTCCCTTGCCTAGTGATATACTGGTAAAGACTCAACAGCAGGTTCTTAACCAATGCCCTGACCATGATTGTAGCGTTTGGTGATTTCCATGGTGAAAATACTTCCCTGCAGCCTATTTCCAGCTACCTGATACCACTGAACATTGGGTTGGAAAGAACTATATTCAACAAGGCTTCTCAAACTGGCTCCTGGGGAATCACACAGGTTGGTGGTCTAACTCCTGATGTTGTTGATAAATGGAAAGACAATAGAAAGTTTGCTTGGGCAGCACTCCTTACCGAATATTCAAATTATTGCTTTATTAACTTTTTAATTGTTTGGCTCAAATGCATTCGTAAGTGAAATATTTCACTGTAGGGCCTGTGTGTGTGTGTGTGTGTGTGTGTGTGTGTGTGCGCGTGTACGTATATTAGCAAACACTGGTGCTCACACACACTTGGGTGCTAGCAGATATCATGATCCAGCTCCTCAAATAACCCTCTCCAGATATTTAAAATTCATGGTGCTCACTGCAGTTCCAGCAGCCATTCTGCTGCTGATGGCTGATGGTGATGTTGCATTTGATGAAGTCTCAGTATTCAAATTAAAACAGAGCTAGTTTCCTCAAATTTCTTTTAGATTTAACTCCGTAGAAGTCATTAGTGAGATCCCATTGATGAAGTGAATCATTGGAGCTATCTGCTCGACAGACCCACAGGGAAGATTTGTGGATAGGTCTGTACTAAAGATGTCTTAGAAAACACCCACACCAGAGCCTCTGACCTCCTTGCCTCGTACTTTCATCTATTTGTTTGCGGTCACATTTATGAAGTCCATCTGGAGTTGGAAGGGAGACAGGCATTGTTGATCTATCTTAAAAGTCATTGACCCAAAGTCACCGAAATGTGTGCTCAACTGCTTTTCTTTCATTGCTGATCAAAATTGAGAACCACCTGCCCTGATAGTAGCACAAGTCAAACGGCACTGCTGGTCTAGTTATTGCTGATGAGGGTCCTCCATCCGGCAGGCTGTATGTTAACATTATGACGCTGCTTACAGGCGTCACTCAAGTCCAAAAAGTCAGATGTGAAGTACCCCAGAAACTGATTTAGGGGTTATTGGGCCTCAGCTATAAGCTTGCCCAGTTCTTGATGGCAGCAGATGAGAAAACAGTCCATGAAGCCCATGAGTAGGGAGCAGATGAGGTGGCAGGAGATACATTGGTAGCAATAGCAGTAGCGTCTGTCAGCGGCAGCCCACCTTGGGCTTTGCAGGCAGCAGTGGCCCTGGCCCCATGAGTGCCCATCAATAGATAATGAGTGGCCAGCAAGTGCCAAGCAACTCCTTCCCTGGAGCCCTATTAGCTTTTAGATGATTTATGAACAAAGCTGGCACAGCGTCAAATTTAAGCCTAGTTTATAGAAACATGGGTTCGCACATGTGGACTGTATATCAAGGTTACATTTTATTGCTTTTCCTGATGGCTGTATCTCAAGGCTCCATGTCTTCTACTAGACACCTGTGCTGGAAGGGCTCTGTGGAAGAACACTCTTGAGAATCTCTGAGAAAACTTTGTTTTCCCACAGACCTTCCAGGGATATGTCTGAAGTTGCTTCTGAGGAAATGTTGCCAATTCTTCCTAGCCTCAAATCTCACCTACTTCTTTTCCATCACCCAGTATTTAAAGGTATCATATATTCAGGGTCAAAAATCTTGGGACAATCACTATAAAAGTATATATTACATTGGTACTATCATATAAAGCTCAGATTTCAAAAGTATGAACTTCCTCCAGAACAGACTCAAGCCAAATGCATATAACCACAATATGAATTTATTGGTAGGAATCAACATGACTACAATATATGCATATAATTAAATTTATAACAAAAGGAGGATGGTTATGAAACTCTTGGCAGGGTTCCGGAGAGTGGTGATGCAAGTGGGTGGGGCCAGTCTGGTGAATTCCTGGCAGTCAGCTGTCTGTAAGGAGGGGGTCACTTCTCAGATGGAGAGTCCCTGCAAGTTCTTTCCCAAACCTGGTGTGACTTCAGGACCACGGACATGACTCCATAAGCATCTCAGAGTGCCTTATAAGTTCAGTGCCTTTATTCATGTCATTTTTCAGAGACATATTATCAGGACCACCTGTTAATCTGGGTCCTCTCAGCAGATCCGTGTTTTATCTGTCCTTGTCTCTTGTGTGTCTGTTTTCCAGTTTCTTTGTAAATAAGTGGTTACTTTCTAATTATTAACTGAAGTTGCTCTCTCTCAATTGCGCCTACTTCTCCATCAGTTGGGTCACTACAATGTCAATATACCTGACACCTCAATCAGTTATGATTACTACAATATCAATATATATGATAGAAGCACATAAGCACTACTGAGTACTTAGGGTAGTGATGTGCCATATTGTAAAAGGACTTCTGGATATGGGCCAGAAAGTTGAGTGTGGGTTGTAGTTCCTTCAGGGCATCATAACTTTTCCTAAACCTTGTTAGTCATCTGCAAAGAGGGTGACGCCCACCCTGCCTGCCTCAGAGGGCTGCTCTAGTGGTAAAGTGGATAGAAGCACAGTGGACTTTGAACAACATGGTTTTGCATTTGTGGGTCCACCAGTATCTGGATTTTTTTTTTCAATCAACACATTTGGCCCTCTTTCTTGGAGGGGTTAGTATTCCCGAATTCACTTGAATTTGTGAATGTAGAACTTTAGGAGAATGAAGGGAAACTCTAAGGAGTTGAGCATCAAGGGATTTTGGTCTCTGTGGTGGGATCCATACTGTCTTGGTGTTTATTAATATAGAATTAAGTATTTGTCACAGAGGCTGGTGGTGGTTCCCAGAGCCATGGTGGACCTTTTGATTCATTTGGAGTCGATAATTTCTGACCAAACACCAAGACAGTGTGCCTCCCACGCCCTACTTGTTCAGATTTATTTCTGGTTAATTGGAATAATTTAAAGCTACAAATAATTGTTTCTATGTGAACTTTGTTACACTCTTACAGGTTGTTGGAAAATCTGGACAAATTCCAGTAGCACAAATCATAGGCTTAGGGTTAAATGAGCACTGATTTGCAGTGAGCTCGAAACTGGTATTGACGTGAATGCCCATTATGTAACTCAATGACTCCCATTAAAAGACTCGCATGAGAAATTTGAGAATTTAGAACCAATAACATATTTTGTTTCCTTGTTTCTTACAAAGAGAACCACATAAATAATTATGTTTGCCTTTTTGCCGAGCCTGCCAAATGCCTTGGACTGAAAAGTAATGCCCATTCACAGGGAATGCATGAAAACTTGAAGGTGGCATGTAGGGTTTTTTTCATCTTAATGGTTCTGAAATGTTTTTCATTTCTATTTTTTGATTGCATATATGTCTTTTAATCTAAGCTAATATACCAAAAGAATATATTAAAGCTGATTTTCCTTATAAGGCAGAGAGTACTAATATGCGGGAAAGCAGAAACACTGAGGGAAATAATGGGGGGATACATGAATGAGGATGATCTCTAGATAATTGTTTGTCATAAACCACTTTTACCTGGTAACTGTAAGTTTTCTGTTTGCTGCTGATGTAATGAAGCTCATGGGCTCATGACCTTTCGGTTGACCTGGATTTGACTTCAGAATGAATGCCTTCAGCCTTTTCCTTTTGTCTCTGTGTATGTTTGCTTGTATGTCAGATAAGGCACAACAGTTAAACGCTTTGTGGTTCAGTATTTCCCATTTATGTAGGATCGCAAGATCAGTTTAGTCTTGACTGCCAGTGAGCTTGTTTAGAATTTGCTTCTCTGTGACCAGAATTACCTTTACCTCTGTTTTCTTTACCTTTGTACACTAAGTTCACATCAATTCTCTGCAGAACAACATGTTTTCTGCCAAATTGGCTCTTCTCTCCTGTTCTTGTTGCTATCGAGAAGGGAATACAAATAAAATATTTGGATTCAACCCTCAAAGAGGAATATGTTTGGACCAAGTAGAGTTATAAAAACATCATAAACCCATCCAGATTTACCCCAGCCTGGGGACAAAGTAAGGTCACAAAAGAGTTGAGTACAACCAATTCCTGGCCTAGCCCAATGAGTGATGTGCACCAACCCAAGGTTCTTCCTATTTGGACGGACTCATGGGGCGGGGGGGTGGGGGAGATGGTGTCCCACAATAAGCTCACCAAAGTCCATGAATGGCAGGCATTGGTGAGTTCCACTGTTTTCTCTGCTGCTGCTGTTCTGTGTTTCTCTAGTGATTCTCTCCTGACTATAATGCTTATGACTCCTTGTCGCTAATGCTCCATCCTCCTGACCGCAGGCCTGGAATGTGGTCATAGCTACTTTTTTGCTCCTGTCCCTCAGGCTCCAGGTTCCCTGTGAGCAGTATTTTACCCCTTACCAGGCCCTCTAGCATGACTATATTTCACTTAAATAGCTCATCTATTAAGTTATTTGGCGGGAATAGCACATTGCTGGCTGTATTTCCAAATCTGCCCTCACAGAGGTTCCATGATATAACTCCTCAGTGAGAGATCACTTTTCCGATCTACCCCATAGCTAGGTAAAGCCATGGAATTAAGCTCTACCAATGGAATAAGAGAGCTTGAATTTTCGGTGGCTAACTTAAAAAAGAAGTATTTGTTTGTTTTGTTCATTATCTTCCCCTTGGAAAACATCAACCACACCAATAAAGACAACTTTTTAATTACATGTTCCACAGATACCTAGAAAGTCCTGAGACTCAGGGATTCTGAGAAGTAAAAACTCTGTTCATAATCATATTAAGATATTATTTACCTTTTCACTGTTTTGCATTAGCATTTATGGTGCAAAATGCAATGGTGTGTAAAACTGCTACAGCTTTAGCACGAATGCAGGTAGTTACACTCAATTGTACTTCATGGCCTTGCACCTTAGTAAGACAAAACAAAGTATCAGTTTTAACTAAGACCACCTTTAAGCAAGCACCGCACACTATCAGTTTAACTAAATCATTGCCATTGAATACATGTCTTTTGAATATTCTATGTAATGAAATAGAAGTGTTCACATATATTTCTGGTGCATATGGAAATATGTTGTTTCCAGGAAAGGTACTTGTATGATTATTTGAGCTGTGATTTGACTCTTCATGTTTCTCATAGAACACCATTATTATGTGAATGAACAATTTACACAGTCTTTTGCCAATAGTATGTCTATTTAGATAGCTGGCAAACATTTCCTTGAAAACCAGCCTGTCACTTCAAAGGATAGATGGACAGTATTTGGTACTAATGATAAAGTATGGGATTTCAACTGAAAATTTGAGTTTGAAAATACGTCTTTGCCCCCATGAACTTGGCAGCATTTCTGTATTTCAAAATTGAGAGCAGTGATTACATCAATGAAGGTGATTTTCTGATATTAGGTAATAACGTGTGTCAATCTTTTGAAGTTCTGCATAAATCAGTTGAAGCAATAATTTCTAAGGAGTCAATGCATGGTGTTAGGAAATTATGCTAGAGTAAAAGTTCCATTAGAAGTGTAAAATAAGACATTTTGTTTGCTTGTTTGATAACTTTTGACAAATTGTTTCACTTGTGTAATCACCATGTCAATACATTTTTGTGTAACAGAATATGAAAAATCTATTGCTATGTTTTCAGAATCTATGTTATAACTACCACTTGAACTTTGATGCAGTATCAAAGAAAAGCATTCACAATGTTCTGAAAAGACTATTAAAATATTCCTCCTTTTCTCAATTATGTAGTTGTGTGAAGCTAAATTCTCTTTACATATTTTAACTAAAACAACTTAGGGCACCAAATTGAATGCAGGAGCATTTAATGCTACTAATAAATACATTTGTTTTCAATTATTAAACCAAAGAAATTTAAAACAAATATCAAATAATGCCATTCTTTTCAACATTTTTAAAGATATAGTTATTTTTATAAAATAAGCTGGTGATCTAGCATATAATGGATTTATCATTGTTTTAAAATGAATTAATCAATGAATATTTTAACAAGTTTTTAGTTCTAATTTCAAATATAGTAAATGGCAATAGATATTACTCTCATAATTAAATGTCTTTGGGGATCTCAGGAAGTTTTGAGTGTACAAGGGTACTGAAAACAAAACATTTGAGATGATGGCAATTACTGCAGAACCACACAATGAAATCAACCTGGTACAATGAGTGAGTTTTCAGAATATAGCTGTCTCCTAAACTGGTGCATGAAAGAGGAATATGTATCTATTTTGTTTAAGTTACTTGTATATGAATTTTTTGCTGCAGAATCTTGGCCCACATACTAAATAACATATTGGCCTAGGAATTAGACACAATTAGAATTGTTTTTCACCATTCAGTCCCCAACCAGTGTCTCCAAATAGAGTTTGTGAACTTTGACTCCTCAGAATAGCGAGATAGCGGGCAATGACTTTTTCTTTTAATGTTTTCATACAAAACGAGTCCTGGGGCAGTTAGAATGAACGTTTCAGATCAATAGTCAGTTTCATGAAATACTTCAGGGTTGTGACATGGTGGAACTTTTAGCAAGTAAACTGCCTATGCCCATATTCTGGGATCTTTTTTTACATAAGGTTTTAATCTGTGTTCTGTCTTTGTTCTCTTAATGTCAATATGTTTGGTCTAGTTGTTATGGTAATTCTATTTTTCTGAGACAACAATAAAGGCATGTGGTTTCACAAAACAAGGATATCATTTGGGACAATGGAAGAACTTGAATTTGAAACTTTCTGGGAAAATTCATCATTGCTGGTTATCGTGTTTATAAAAAGATTTCCTAGGCTATGGCTATTACTTTTTAATAATTTCTCTTTACTAGACTTTTGCATGGTGGATTAAAGAGATTTACTAAGATTCTATTTAATGATAGCATTATTATTCCATTGTGTAAACACATGTGTATACAAACCCCCACAAATATTGATTACTCAAGAGAGTAGAGGAAACCTTTTCCTCTTTTCCTAGTTTCCTTTTTATGAACCATGTTAGATATTTATTATCATTTCCTTTTCCAAAATATCATGAATGACTACCCATTTTCTCCAAGATCAAGTCTATGTTTCATCTTGTGCATTTAAGACTATATACTTTGCCCTCATTCTAGTCCTTGGAATTCTTAACAGGCAGCACAGAGCATACTATTAGCTGAGTCCACAAAAGAGGAAAGAAGGAAGAAGCATAGGATCATTGGTTTGATACTATTATCTCCTCTTCTCGTCAATCATACACTTATGCAAAATCATAAGCCTATTAAACTCAATTCTCTCTGAGTACTCTGAACCTAATCTAACTGCTGAGTAGATTTGGAGAAAATCAAGCAACTCTACAGATTTCTCCCTTTAAAATCATAGATGAATTGTTTTATTGATTTTTTTTCTCTGATAGTTCATTGTTTGCATACAGTTACACAATTAATTTTGTATATTGATTTGATAACCTGCCACTTTGCTGTACTGGTTTATTTTTCTAATTGTTTTTCTAGTGGAGTCTTTAGTGGAGTCTGTGTTTATTTCTATGTTGTCTGAAAATAGTGATAGTTTTACTTATTTTCCTATGGATTCCTTGCTCTTGCCTAGCTGCTCTAACTAGGATTTCCAATACCATGTTAATTAATACTTGTGAAAGTGGATATCCTTGTCTGTACCTGATCTTAGAGAAAAAGTTTTTAGTTTTTCACTACTGAGTATGAAGTTAGATAGACCACTACCTCAAAATATACACAAAAATTAGCTCAACATAGATTAAAGCCTGGAAGGTAGGAACTGAAACCATAAAATAAATAGAAGAGAACACAGGCAAAGATTTTGCGACAATGACTTCAGTGACATATCTGGAAACTTGACTACAACAGCAAGAGAAACAAAACAAAAATAAATAGGACTACATCAAAATAAAAAACTCCTGGAGCCTTCCTGGTGGTTCAGGAGCAAAAATCTCAGCTCTATCAAGCTATCACCAACCACTGGGGCATGAATTCGATCCTCGGCCAAGGAGATAACCCACATGGCGCAGCTGACCTTTCCTGTCTCGCCTGCTGCTCTCCTCAGCAGTGTATTTCAGTAGATCCACAAATTCTGCTCCTCACTCTGTCTCCGGTGCGTCCTCTCCTGTACATTGAAAAAAAACTTATCATCAAAACAAAACCCTATTGAATGAAAGAATAAATTTGCACATCATACATCCAGCATGGGACTAACATCCAAAATCTACAAAGAATGTATACAACTCTATAAAAAAACACATAGGCAAAAAAAAAAAAAAAAAAAAAAAAAGACAGAACCAAATAGACCCTTCTCCGGAGAAGACATACAGATGGTCAACATGCACATGAAAAAAATGTTCATCATTACTTAACATCAGGAAAATACAAAACAAAACCATGATGAGGTACCATTTCACATCTGTGGGAACTGCCCATATTAC
Organism: Scalopus aquaticus; assembly: GCA_004024925.1. Taxonomy (NCBI): domain Eukaryota; kingdom Metazoa; phylum Chordata; class Mammalia; order Eulipotyphla; family Talpidae; genus Scalopus; species Scalopus aquaticus. The sequence continues at coordinate 113,926 of PVIJ01003923.1, read as the reverse complement.
AAAGACCAGAAACAACAAATGTTGGCAAGGATGCGGAGGAAAGGAACCCTTGTATATTGTTGGTGGGAATGTAGAGTGGCCAGCCCCCATGGAAAATAGTTTGGAGGTTCCTCACAATAGATCTATCATGTTATCCAGAAACTCTACTACCAGGTATCTATCCAAAGAATATAAAAACACAAATTTGAAATGATATGTGCATTCCTATGGAAACAACTTAGCTGCCCAATGACAACAGATGAGTGGATTGGGTGGGCATGGTATATATACACAGTGGAATTCTACTCAGCTAAAGAGAAAAATGAAATCTTGCCGTTTACAGCAACACAGAACAGACAAAACTAAGCCAAAAAAAACCCTAGAAATATGACTCCAGAATTGAGCCTGCCAGAGGGGTTGATTAGGGAGTGGGGAGTTAAGTGGGGTTATGGTTTATGGGGGAGGATTGTGGGTATCTTGGTAGTGGGAGCGGTGAGGTGACATGCATTTGAAGCGGTGTGATCCTGTGCCCCAAAGTCATTTACAGTGTAGTAAACCAATGTTATCTCAATTAAAAAAAATAAAATTTAACTTATTCGAAGTCAAAATTCTTTTTAAGAAAAGATTTATTTGTTTATGCATAGAAGGATTGGGGTGTAGGCCAGAGGAGCAGGGGCTAAGAGGATTCACCAGAGATGGAGTGGGGAGCAGAACAGGCAGATCTACTGAAGTACACTGCTGAGGGCAACAGTGGGTGAGGCAGGAGAGGTCTGCTGTGCCACCTGTGGGTTAGCTCCCTTGCTGGGAATCGAACTCAGGGCATTGTAGTAATAGCACTGAAACTTAATCCCTAGGCAACCAGGGAGGTCCTCAAAGTAAAAAATTTAAGGTTTTTTTTTTTTTTTTTTTAACGAAAGTAAAGCAAAAAAGAAAATTAAAAATAAATAAAATCAAAAGTACAGATCTCAAATGGGCACCCGACATACACTATCAGTTTTATCAGTCTTTCATACTTCACTTTTCTGCTAACTGAGGTAATATCTCTTTTTTCTAAGTGCCTTAGCTGATTGATGACCTTGCCTCATGATCTACTTTAAAAAGAATAGATAAAACTGATATGTATCTATCACATGCACTTTACCCTTTTTTCTATCTGAGGACAACCCTCCTCACTCATGTTCCCACTATTTGTACTTGCTTTACATCCCTGTGAAACAGAAAAGAACATTTCTATGTGCTATACAAGACAATATTTATCACACACATTCCCATTAATTGTCCCTGCTTGGGACAATATTTAGATTCCAGGCCAGATTGTCTCTTCCTCCAAGAAGCCTTTCTAAAAAAACAGACTTGTATGGTTTTTCGAGGACTGCCATAAAAGCAGTGCCATAGACTAGATAGCCTAAGCAACAGAAATCGATTTTCTCATAGTCTTGGAGGTCAGAAATCAGATAGCAAGGCATTGGCAAGGTTGGCTTCTTCTGAGAGATCTCTTGGTGGTTTGTAGATGGCGGTCTTTGCTCTGTGTCTTCACATGGTGTTTTCTGTGTGTGACTGTTCACATTTCCTCTTCTTGTAATGATACTAGTCATATTGAATTAGTGCCATCCTAATGATGTAATTTTAATTACCCCTTTAAATATCTTATCTCCCAATACTGTCACATTTTGAGGCTATTGAGGTTAGAACTTCAACATATGAGTTATTGGGTGACACAATTATTCAAGCCCTGATAGCTTCCCTTTTTATCTCTCATGTCTATTGTGCTATTTTTTTTCTTAGCATTTATCACAACTGAATTTGTATTATTTCTTTATTTGTTCATATACCTGTCTTCCCCACTAGAATTTAAGATCTATAAATGTTGGGACTCTGTCATTTTCCCTGTGCCTACACAACAGAAACTCAATGGACATTCATATAATAACCAGACAGGCGGAGAGGAGAGTGGAAGAGTTAGAGATGCTTTGTTTCAACCTGGAAAGGCTTCATCCTCACATCAACACCATTGTGTTTTAGTTCTACTTTTAATGTCTCTGTTTTCCTCTTCAGATCCTTCCAGAATGATCTGAAAAATCATTTTCTCTTTTTTGGCAATATCCCCAAATTTCATAGAATAGACTGATGTTTCTGTCTCTGATTCCTCTGTTGCCGCAACTAATTATGTTGGCACAGCGCATCACCAAAAATTACTTTAGGTTATTCTTTAATTGCTTTGGTCTTCATATGTGTCCTCTGTCTCTCCTGTGAGTTAGTTATTTCTTTAGGGTGCTAGCCATTATTTATTTTGCTTCTGGGCATATTAGAGAGTCTATGTTAATAATGAAGCAGAATTAAGTAGGGTTGGGTGCAATTTCCTGTTCTTATTTAGCAGCAGAACAGGCACCTCTGGGCAAGGAACCATGAGTAAGGTCAGCTGCTCTGTGAGGTGTGATTTCTTAGATATTGAGAAAAATCCTCTGACTTGCCTACACATTTCTACCCCATACATATTTTTACCCCATTTCCCCCTCTACATGGACACATAGATTTCTAATGCTAACTTTTGGAGAAACTGTTAGACTGAAACATAGAAGATGAACTCCAAGATAAATGTCCTTTTAATGACTTTATGCTGCCTTTCCCCACACACCTCAGAAATGAGTTGATCTGCAAAAGTGCCAAAATTGAAAGAATGTTCTAGAAATCCATGTGGAAACTCTCAGAAGTAGATTTGACTTCTAATGTAGGGTGGGGGTGACATTTCAAACAGTTTAGAAATACAATGTTGATATTACATCAGAAGTTTCATAGGCCCCACCTACCTTGAAGTCAATTTTATGCTCTGGAGACACACACTGTTTCCTGGCAGCTACCAAAACAGCCTTGAAGTGATGGGCATGATGACTCATGGCTCTGTAACATTCCTTTTAGACACATATCAGCATAGTTGTTATTATGTTACTGCCCAAGCACCCACAGCTTCTCAAAAGATAAAAGAGGATAAATGTTGAAGAATTTAGTCCTACCCTCTTCTCTTTTATTCAAATCAAGCTTTTGAAAGGATCACAGTTGGAAGTTCATTTTTGCTCCTCATAAGAAATAAAGATGTGTGACCAGGCTGTTCTCAGTCTTTGGAGTCAAGTCATATTCTGAAACTATTTTATTTGGAAACCACACCTCCGTCATAGCAAGGAAGTCATCCAACATGAATTATATGACCCACCATCCAGGTGTGGTACTGGAGGGAGCTGACATTACACAGTATGTTATATATAATGTGTAACCGGAAAGCATCTTATAAATGCCTATTAACTATTCAAGGTAGAAAAATGGCATGCTTACAGCTGAAGCTGGTGATTTGGTCAATGAAATGGTCAGATTTACCTATTTCAGCCTTAGGTCTCATCCCCTGTATCATAACCAGTGACCAGATATTTCTATGTGATTTCCTATCTGGTCTGTAAATAGTATAAAGCATCTATAATTTGTACAGTATTTATCAGATTAAGGGAACACATATTTTATGTTAATCACAGGGCCTAAAGGTTCTAGCCAACAGTGAATGTTCATTACATGTGCGTTGATTAATTTTTAAAAAAGGTTTATTTATTTATTTAATTTATAGAAGAACAGGGGTGCAGGCCAGAAGTGTGGGAGGTGAGAGATTTCACCAGAGACAGAGTGGGGAGCAGAAAAGGAGAATCTACTGAAATACACTACTGAGGGGAGCAGTTGGGGAGACTGGAGAGGTCTGCCATGCCATATGTGGGTTAACTCCCTGACCAGGGATTGATCTCAGGCCATAGTGGTGACAGTGCTGATGTAACCCCCGGGCCACCAGGGAGGCCCTCTGCATTGATTAATTTAATATAATCTGTTCAAATGCTGAAAATGTTTTAGTAGCCCCCAAATATTAATATCCTTACTTTGTGGAGTGGTAGATATATCCATATATTTAATAAATATTTAGAGTACCTAATGCCAAGCACTAACTCTAACACTTACTAGTTGAGTGACCTTTGGACGTTACTTAACCTTTCTATCTCAGTTTCTTCATGTGTAAAATTAGGAAGATAGTCTTACTTAACTCTTAAAGATTTTTTGTAATCATTAAACTAGCAAATACATATGAAATGCTTTGAACGTTGATATTTGTTGTTTTTGGTATAGGAGACAATGATTATGTTATGTAGTGGCATATCAAGTTACCCCAAAATTTAGTGGCTTAAAACAAAACACATGTATTATCTCATAGTCTGTGCAAGTCTGGCTTAGGTGGATTCTCTGATTCACAGGGTGCAATCGAGGGGTCCAGTGGCTCAAGGCACAAGTGTGAATTATCATGTCCATTGTTTATTTGTATGATCCTGCCTGATGTATTCTTTCTGAATTTTTCTCTAAGAAGTTCCTTTTTGAAAAAAATAGCTCATTTAACTTGTTGGATAATTAAAATGCTACACCAACCACTTCTTTTTGCTCTCTTTAATTTTCTGCTCAGAATCTCTCTGGTCTAATTAGTCCTGTACCATGGTGTCCGTGAATGGTCAAAGCATAGCGTTCAATAGCGTGGATTTTGAGTTTATATTTCTTTAGGCCACAATTCACAGTTTTCTCATCTGTAAAATAAGATAATTGTGGAAACCTACCTTATCGGGTTATTTGGAGGGTGAAAGAAGTGAATATATGTGGAGTACTTAAACTACAACTTGGCATTGATTGTTAGCTCTGTCGGTCTAAATTGCATCCTTCAATTTACAGTGACTGATTCGCAAATTTAGAACATCCCAATTTTCCGGATTTGTATTTCTACAACAGGTCCACATTTGCTCACATAGTCATCTTTTCTTTTTATTTCTTCCAAATATTTTGCATTTTCTTTTTTTGATTGTTCTAGCCCCTTCTGCAGACATTAGAGTAGATAATTTCTAAGAATGTTCCAGTTCTTCAATTGCATATATTTATGATTCTCTGTGAAGGTAGTGGACCAAAGAGAATAAAATATATTTACAAAGCAACAAACAATCAATATGAATGGTTCTGATACTGATGGACTCATCAAGTATCTGAAGCTGTCTAGACATTACATATATAAATACTAAAGCAGGAGATAATTATAGTGAAGATTATGTTTTAGATGTGGAACTGATAACTAAAAGGTGTCCATGGCATTCTTGTTTAGTCCTTGACAGTGTGAAATTTAATAGAAATGATGGAAAAAATGTATGTATTTAGCATTGCTTATTTTTAATATTCCCTTCAATTGGCTATCAGGTGATTTCATTTCAATTATAAACAATTTTGTATTGGTCTCTAATTGTTTAAGCCATAGACTGGAAACAATGCAATGACAGGCATTGGAGTTCCTGAACTCCCTTTTATCTTCATACCTTTCCCAAGACTAGGTCCAGAGTAAATATAACTAACCTCTTAAGACTTATTCTTTATTTGACCAATAAATGGGATTTAGTTCCAACTATTAAAAATGATTAAAGGAGACAATTTAGGTAATACAAACTTTGACACTTTATGAAGTGGATTGTATCCATTCAGAGAACAGAAAAATGGGACAGAAGTTTGGAAGCTTATATAGAACAAAGAACAAGGAAGGAAAAAAAGAAAATATCTGATTGACTGGGGGCAGGTAGTCAACCATGTCTCTGTTTGGAATGAGAAGTACCAAGAAAATACGCATATAGTGTGGAATTTGGGCGTTGGCTGAGGAATACACTGCATCTCTCATCAGCTGTAGCATTTGTAAAGACACAAATGTTATATAAGTTTCAATTTGCTGACTTAGCACCCAAGGCTGGAGCAGCAACACCTTGGGTCTGCAAAGCTGTTTCAACGCAAATGATGCATTAAAAACTGCATTTGGGTTTCATTTCTTCCAATTATTTTAGGTGTGCTAATAATTGAAAGCTGCACACTTACCCTTCCATGAAGAGTTGGTATGTGAAAATGAGGATAATGGGGAGGAGGAGGACAAGAGGCAGACAATAGGTACAGTGCTGGAGTAAGGATTTGCTTCTTAGGACCTACCACTTTGCCTCCTTGGTATGTGGAGGATACTCAGTAGAGCTTGCTTAATGAATGAATGAATGTCTGAAAGCTGAATTAATATAGACAGACAAGTTGGGTTAGCTCTAAATTTTCCCTCTCTTTACTTGGGAAAGCTGAATTAAATCCAGCTGTTCTTCAGATTGCCAACCCACTTTTGAGCAAGTTCCTTTCTATTTCTTGCATTTCTGTTTATTTTCCCCTTGGGTGCCAAAGAAATAAATGCTTCACCAATTATTTGTTCTTTGCAAAGCTTGGCTCCTTTTCAAAAATTGTTCGCATTCTGTGTATTTACTTGTTTTTCCTAATGCTCTTCCATTCCCAGTAATATCTTATTAGGTAACGCCAGTGATTAAAGCACAGAGGGATTTCCTCTCTGGGCCTACTTCTTTGTCCTTTCCATTTGTCTTTACTACAGATTTTCTCTGATACCCATTTTCTTATCTAAGTTGACCACACCATTGACTTTGAAGTTTCAAATGACTTGAGGTATAGTATCTTCTGCAATTAAAAAACCAAGTGTTTTCAAAAATAGGGGTGTGTTCCTCCCTGGTGGTGCAGCGGTTGAACGCTGCGCTGTGGAGCTGCTGGCAGCGCGCGATGCGGGCTCGTCGCCCAGCTGGGGAGAATCCCACATGGTGCGGCAGACCTCTCCTGCCTCGCCTGCTGCTCCCCTCAGCAGTGTATTTCTGATCTGCCTGTTCTGCTCCCCACTCTGTCTCTGGTGAACCCTCTTGCTGCCCCGTGCCTCTGGCCTGTACCCCAGCTTGTATAAATAAATCTTAAAAAAAAGGGGGGTGTACAATTTAGCTCTTTCACGTAGACTCTGTAAGCCTTTTACAATGTGTCCACATTAGTCAGATTCATTGATCTAATATGACACCTGATCAGCTGGTTGAGAACATAGCTCTAAGTAAATTTACACAGCATGAACAGCCAAAATGTGAGCAGCCTGCTGACACTACTAGGTCCTTCAGGATGAGATTATAGAAACTAAGATGGAAGATCAGAAAAACTGAATGGGACACCTCAGGTACATGCAATCTTCCCAGATGCTTTGTTCAGAATATCTTAAGAAGAAAATACATTAATGTGAGTCAATTTTAAGAAAAAGGAAAAAAGTACATCAACATTAGTCTAGTCTACAACACTATCCATTGTAATATCTTCCAATTCTTGTCACATACCACTTTTTAAAAACAGTAATGATTAGACACATGCAACTTTATAGTCTCTACTTGACCTTGCTTTATATCATTGTATTTATTCCTATGTCATTGATAGTCCACTTGTTTCTGTCTTCATCTGGCAATTCTCTACTCTTCTTCAATGTTTGCTAATCTTATTATTACTACTGCCCAACTTCTGAATTACTCTGCTATCCAATGGACAAGAGTTAAAAAAAAAAACATAGCCATAGTCAAACTTCCTTTATTAATTGTTATCTTCTCTTTCCCCTCCCCCTCTTTGTCTTCTTCTTCTTCCTCCTTCACCTCTGTCTCTCCCTCCCTATATTTTTTCTCTTTTCCTCCTCATAACCCCTCTCCTCTTCCCTTCCCTCTGTCTCTCTTTTTCTGATATACAGAGTGGGATTGATTTAATTAACTGTACTCCTAAGTTAGCAGGAAAATAGCATAATTCATCTAACTAATGACCCTTATTTTATGACTTTTCTTTACCTCATATTTACTCAGATTCCAGTCACAAAATATCTTCATGTTCAGGTGGTTATTTTGGATATTTCCTGACTAAAAGTTACTTCAGGGTTCTTGGGACAAGTATTTCCTCCTTTTTTGGAAAGAGGAAATTTCTTCATATTTTCCACATTCAATGAATTGTGCTGGGGTCCATGATACACATAGTAGAACAGCGGTTATACAATGTTAATGTGCTTGCTTTCTCAGAGAGCTTGTTCGAACAGACTGCTGACCCCACCCTCTGAGTCTCTCATTTAGTGGGTCTTGGATGGGGCCCAATAATTTGCATTTCCCGGTCATATTGGTAGTCATGATCAATAACTCTGAGGACAGCCTCGTTAGAGAATTCTTACCGTTTAATCCATGCATAGGTTAAAGAGAATTGAAGTAAGAAATCCAAGGATGTACTCAGCAAAGTTCTAAATCTGGAAGGCACTCTGTGATGAAAAGTTATTTGGCCATACTTCATAAATGCATGTAGGTGTGTGCTTTTATTGTTTATTTAGCAATGAGGCCATGTCTATCCTTTTATGATTTAGTTATAACTAATAAGTAACTTTTCCTTCCTTTCCTAGTCCCTCCCTCCCTCCCTCTCTCTCTCCCTCCCTTCCTATTGTTATTGAAAAGATAAAAATGTGAAAACAAGATTAATTCAGGCCAGATACAAATAGATGTTCAATAAATATTTGCTACATTAGAAAATGAATAAAAAGTAGATGTGAAGTTCTGTGGGAACAGAGAGTGGTGTGATGACATTGCTGCTCAGTGTCAATGTCAAAGTCTGATGTGACCTTAGAGAGCATCATGGCCGCAGGTATTACTGCAGGAATGTTGTATCATAATACAACACGTGGTGACTTGATCTAAGTGTATAGTGCAAATCTTCCTGAGAGTGTGCCATGGTAACTGTGAACAATCATTATCTCTTTGTGTGAATTTCTGTGTCCCACTGAATGTGAAATGACTGGAGCCTTGTGTAAAGAAGGGGAAATTTAGATGATTAGGAGGGATTGAGGGTGAATTTGAACCTGAGGAACTTCCTGGGTAGCCTGCCACCAACAGATAGCCCACAGTGCCCATGCTTATGGAGAGGGCACACTAGAGAGGGGAGAGGATTGATCGATTGGTGTACCTCTTGGGGTTGTCTTCTGCTCTGAGGGTTCTTAATATCAAGTGCTGTCAAGTCACCAAGAGAACTTCTGTTAAAATGCATGTTGCTGGACTCTATGCTCAGTAGTTATAGGTGTAGACCCTGATTTCTCATTTTTAACAAGTTCCCAGGTGACATTGCTATTCCTGGTCCGGGAATTACAAATTGAAACTCACCACTTTAATCCTTTTCTGGGTGAAATGAAAACTTTTCAGTTAGTATTTTATTTGTAGTAATGATGGTAAAACAATTAGAAATGACTATAATATCTTTTAAAGTAATGATATAGTTTTAATTGATTCAAAATTACTATAAATGTTTTAGAAGCCTCCATTTCTTTCTAGAAGGGCCTGTAATTTAAAAAATAATTATGACGAGATTCAAATAATGAATTGAAAAACTGGAGTTGTTTTAGTAAAGAAAAAAGATTAATATGTTATATCATGGAGGGAAAAATCATTGGCTGTATATTTTGGAGTTTTATTAACTTTTAGTTTTGAACATAATAATTTTCCTACTCCATTGAATTTCACTGTAGATAAAATGAAACAAAAAAAAAGGTGTGTGTGCGCGCGCGTGCGCACGCATGTGCAAAATCACAGAGGAAAGGAGAGTTGTAGTAACATTCCAATAGCATGAAGCATGAGTCAAGGTAAACATTTAAAATTTCCATATTAGTTTGAGAAAACTGGCACAGCATGCAACCAGAAGTTTTCTATAACAGTAAGCATTATATCTTTTACATCCCTTTTATGTTTTAAGAACAGTTGCTTGAATGCATTTTGACTCAGTGATTTTCGGAGTGAGTCATATTTATTTTCTTTTTGATAAACAATAATAAGAAGAGGATGTTTTATATGTTTCATGACAGTGAAACATATCTAGTTATTCAGGATATTGTTTCACCTGATTACCATAAGTAAATCAAGATACTGTTATTAGCTCACTAATTTTATAAACTTTGAAATATTCACAAAACAAATATTATCATTTCTATGTTACTCGTTTGCTCCAGGGATGGATCCTGGATAATAAAATTGGTTCCGTATACTTAATTCAGATTGAGTTAATATGAAAGAAATAACTAACTCAGAGAATAGGTTATCCAATCAGCTTCATGCCCAAAGCATGTTGATTGAACTAGTAATCCATGGGTAGAAATAATTCAGAAACAGTCTCATAAGAGAAATCACTTGAAAAATATTGTGTATAAAAAAAATCAATCCAAATCAATTTAACTTTCTAGTGATGGAAAAAATTCAGTTCAGGGTAAAATTTTTAGTTTAAAGTCATCCTAATTCTTTATCTGGTGTAATCTTCACCAAGCAAACATTAAGATATGTTAAGCTTCTTTAGGATCATAATTACTTTTATAAAAGGAAATTATGGAAGTATTTAACACTGGTCAACAATGAGATCGTTACTGACTTAAAAAGGCCCTAATCTGTAGTATCTTGGTGTGCTGAACATGAATATAATCCTGAAAACTTTTTATTAGCTCTCATTTTGAAGACATTTCATATGATTCATATTATATGTTTCACCGTGTAAATTTATCCAGTAGGACTGCAACAACATCCTAAATCAGCCAAGAATGATGTAATATTGCATCGCATTGCATAATACCATCATGCACACATCATCCAGAGTTCATTGCATCATTTTCTGATACAATGCAATATTACTGCCAGGCGGCTGCTGAAGTAAGCTGACGTCAGCAATGCACTATATAAAGAAAGCCCTGTCGGAAAGGTTGAGCATTGAAAATATTTCAGACTTTGTGTGAGACAGTTTAAGCTACTGTTCCATAGAGCTGTTATTATTATCATTATTTAAAGATTTATTTATTTATGCATACAAGCTGGAGTACAGGCCAGAGGTGTGGGGCGACGAGAGGGTTCACCAGAGACAGAGTGGGGAGCAAAACAGGCAGTTCGAAGGAAATACATTGCTGAGGGGAGCAGTGGGCGAGGCAGGAGAGATCTGCCACACCATGTGTGAATCTCCCAGGCTGGGCGTGGAACTCTCGTTGCTGCTGCCGACAGCTCTGCAGCACAGCGCTTAACCGCTGCACCACCATGGAGGCCCAGAACTGTTATTATTTTATCCATTTAGGCACAATATAAAACAGTACTGTCTCGAAAGTGCGTTAATAGCGTGGACAATTTCTGCTCTGTTTGTGGGGAAGTGGCATTTGCCAACCAGAAGAAAAGGATCACTTCTCAAGTGAAGACGGCTTATCATCTTTACTTCAGATGCAAGGTTGGTGACCAAGACAAGCCTTGGGCCCCACATACATGCTGTGCTACATGTACAACACAGCTTTCACAGTGGTAAAATGGCAAAAGACCATCCATGCCGTTTGCAGTCCCCATGGTGTGGAGAGAGCCAAACAAGCACATCAAATATTGTTATTTCTGCTTAGTTCCTCCTCTTTTTGGCAGAATAATGAAGCAAAAGAAGTCAACAGTAGTCTACCCAAACATTCCATCTGCATTGAGACCAGTTCCACGTGGTGAGGGACTTCCTATTCCAGAACCTCCAGCAGAATATTCTCTTGATTCATCTGATGAGGACAAGGGTGAGCCGACCTGTTCTTCTCCTGTTCCATCAGCATGCAGTGACCCAGATTTTCACTGTGCTGCATCATCAACCCCACAGAGACTAACACAAGAAGAACTAAATGACCTGGTTTATGATTTGGACTTATCCAAGAAGAAGGCAGAATTGCTAGGGTCAAGACTTCAACAATGGAATCTTCTAGAAGATGTCACAATTACATTCTATCAAAAGCGCCACCAGCACTTGGAGCCTTTCTTCAGAAAGGAAAGTACTCTGGTATTCTGTTCTGATATTGAGGGCCTCATGAATGCCTTAGAAATCACTCATGACTCACAAGAATGGAGACTATTTTTAAACTCTTCGAAACTGAGTCTTAAGGCTGTGCTTTTGCACAATGGAAACCGTCTTCTATCTATTCTATTCCTGAACTGCTGTATAAGAGACAAGCAAAGATATCTAACAAGTACTTTGTGACTTGATTTTTACAGGTATTAACTGTATGCCTATTACTATTGTCATGCATTTTGTGATGTAAACATCAATTTATGGCAGATTACAAAAAAATAGAGCCAAAATTAGAATTTGACTGTCATATTGTGTTGAACACATGCAAATTGATAGGAAATGACTAATTTTATTTCAGTAACATGACTTTCGTAAAAATTTGTTGACCAGTGTACCATGTTTAAACTCAGAGTATAATCACTCAGTAAGTCCCTCATATTGTAGGAGAAACATAAGAGAGTTGGAAAAATTACTGTAGATATAAAGATGAAATGACACCCATCCCAATGACAGTAATAGACAAAATTCCAGTTTTCCATTTAGGTTTATTTTACATAATTTATATTCACAGAGGTAAAACAAAATATAAAGCAGAACTATTTTAGTGCTAAATTGTTTGAAATAGATGATGACTCTAGGAAAGAAATCTGGAAGGAAATGTGACTGGGCCTGGTGTAAGGGAGTGAGAGATGAGCCTGGCTTTAAGGAAAGGTCCCTTTTGGGACCTTCTGGAATAGGAAGTCCCTCACCTTTCGGGAAGAACATTTTCACAACTGCTCCCCTGCTAAAATTCTCCATATTCTACCAGTTCACAGGTAGACGATTCCAAGATTGCAGGGACATTATTATTATTGTTGTTGCCACTGTTACTATTTTTCCAGCCTAGCAAGCTGTCCCACTGGCTTTTCTACAGGCACAGGCCCTCAATCTCTGATTATTGAAACGAGCAGGAGCCAACTATGGCTCCTTGCACGGCTGCATCCCAGGACTTGACAACAATCTAGGTGGAGAGTATGGGGGCAAAGCCAACAGGCATTGTTCCTTTTAGGGAGCATCTGCCCATTAGGGAAGGGAGGGGAGTGGTTGTGGGGACAGGAGGCAGCTATCAGCCCATCTCTTGCCAGAGGAGGACAACCTGCAGATTGAGTGAAGCCAACACATAAGGAAAAACAGTGAAGACCAGATGTTTCAGAGATGAGTGGGGAAAGAATCCAGGAGTCAAAGTCATTGGTATGTTTCTTCCTGAAGCACCCTTTTCTTCAATCTCGAGCCTACCCTAGTAAATATTGGTAACTTTTAATTTTTTTGCTTAAGTTAATTCGTATTTGATCTCTGTTACTTCAGTGAAACAGGTCCTCACCCGGGTGTCCTTTTTAACTCCAAACTGTCCTTCACTCATTATTACAGCTGGTAAACTATTGTAGAAAAATCTTTTTTTAAAGCTACTCTTTGAATATTATTTCTTTCCACAAAAACTATGGCACCATTCTGCATGATATTGAGTCTTGGAGTCTATACTTACTTTAGCTTAATTTCAAAACCAAGGGGGATATTATTGGTGAGCTGTGAGACTTTCAAATCACTCACTGACCTGGGGCAGCATCCTCTGTGGCTCTGACTCTGAGAGTGGCAGAATCCTTAGTGTTGCCTCACAAGAGGTGATTAGCATCTTCATTGACATCTGGCTGAGTAGCAATTTAAGTTTCAGACTCTTATGAACTCAACCTACAGGATTTTCCTCGGAAAGGATGAGTTCTTTCAGAGAAACGGAAAGGTTTTCAACTTCAAACTACCGCAGACCAGAAAGTAGACTAGCCTGTTAACGCCAGAGTCCGCTGTCTTTACAAGTGCATTTCCTGCATGATTCAGGTGCTTTGTTGGGAGACCTTTGCCATTCTCTGGAATTCTTTACCACAATAATGGAAAACTAGAGTGCAATTTCTAAATCTTCAACTGATTTTCAGGGCACAGTTGGTCAGCACTCATAGAAAAGACTTGTTTAATGCACAGGAATAGACCAGCCAACATGTGTTGAATTCATACACTGTCATGATTTACTGCTGAAGTATCTGGCAATGGCAATGTTTTCTGCTACGCAGATTTTCCTTTATTTTTTGAATCTATGAGTTTTAATGAAATATATTAGAATTCATATGTTTTCCATTAATTTATAACGAGGTCATATCAAGATGTAATTTATAAAAGCAATTTAACTTCTATCAAACCCTCTGAGTATTTCATTTACAGGCTTTGAGTTCCTTTTTGACCTTAAACACTAGGCATGGTATCAAAGGCAGCTAACTCACGGGTGAAGACATGTAGATTTGGCTCCAAAACAAGAGCAGAAGATCACAGTAAGTGTTGAAGGAAGAGCCAATAAAGTTTTAACTGAAGAAGTAGTTAACTAGAAACTGAAGCCTGAGTTCCAATTTAGCTAGCTGTGAGCTGATGGACTTTCCTTGCCTTCACTTCCTTTTCTTTTTAAGGGGAATAACAAGGAGTCGTTCTGAAGATAAAAGAATATGAAATTATAGAAACATCTTGAAAGATGGGCCCTTGTTCAAAATTTAATAATTAAATTTTTTCTTCCACAGTGATGACAGACTTACTTGATACTGAGATGAATATGCCTGTCATGCACTCCAAGCTCTAAACTAGCATAGGTCTTACTTCCCAGTGCCTATTTTATGCTTTCATAAATGCAAGTTTGTGGTTCAATCAGTTAAGCACAGGATTTTGAGTGAGAATTATATATGTTCAAGACATAGACAGGAGTCAATTAACCTGTTCTTCTGATACTTTCCCCCCTCATTGGAGGTACATGAGCGCAAATAGGAGTGGTATTATTATTATGTAGGGAATTGCCTGTGAGGCTCACTTCCTGCCAGAATGAACAACAATCAGAATATCTTCCTTTTCAGAGTTGTTTATTTGATATATAAACATAATAGTTTATTGAACAAAGTCATTTCATTCAATATTGTTTTATTATGATGTAATGAGAAAAACTTGGCAAGCTTAAGTTGAACAAAAGGATTCAAGGACCTGGTTTCATTGTATGTTGTTTTGCTTAAAATCTAAGTTTCTGATAAGTTATCGAAACCAACATTAAAAGAAGACTTACTATAGATGTAATATAACTTAAAACAAGTTATTGGGGATAATAATGGTTTATCACTCTTTTTTTGTTGTCATCATTTTTCTTATTAAAGATTCTTATGACATTTGTTCACTAGAAGAATCTTCAGAGTGGAGGAAGAAGGTGATGGAAGCTGCAGGTGAAGCTATACCTGGGTTACACCTCACATCTCACTTGGAACCTTCCTATTTTGCTTCTTCTCTTCTTGTTCCCCATTAGCTTACAGGCAGATGCTGGAATTTTCCTTTTAAATTACAACGCTGATTATGTAATTCCACAGAGCATATTTTGATTACTCCATACTGACTATTAAGTAGAAATGTCTCAAACCTGACATTTAGGATTCCCTAATGTCTGATTTCAGATTTCTGAGAAGACCTTTTTGGTTTTTTTTTTTTTTAATGTTCTGCAAATTATTACTTGCTTACCCCCGGATACAGCCTTCTTCCTTGCCATAGAAAATCATTTTTTCCTCAAATTCTTCCTGTTGAATTCCTTTATATTATGTATCATTAATCTCAAAAAGTCAGTGCTCCCAAGAAATCTGCCATGTTCTCTGAACAGCTGTTTGTGCAGCTGATGAAGTCCTGTTCTCTGGTACAAGTTCATGGTGTCATTCAGGGGCAGGACCAGCGCTTATCATCTTCATCTTTCACCAGCATGAATCACGTAGTCGATCTCCAGTGAATGTTTCTTGAGCTTAAAATTGAGTTTGAATGCTATCTTCAAATTTCTCCATCCATCTCACTATTGATATTCCGTGGCATGCATTGCAGGCCTCCCCCACAAATTCTTCTTGGATAAGCTCAATCAAGAACCTTCTTCCTTACACGACAGCACTTTTTGAATCATTTCTTCCACTGCTTGATTTCAAACTTTCACAGCCTGTCCTTTTTATCTCTTGCTTTCTCCTCATCTTCTGTCTTCCCAAATTGCATTTTAAATTTCTTAAAAATATGAACTAGGTCAAATCCAGCACCGTTCAAAGTACCTGGAGAGTATCCTGTTAAAACAGGTCCTCAGTTATTACTTACTGATTTAATAATCCTAACTGTTGGGGAAAACCCTATAAGGAAGAAGTCAACTTTGTCATCTGCTGTGGTTGGGCCTCCCAGAAAGTACAGATGCTGTAGACCACTGGAAAGAAGGGCTAATACCCTCAAGAACAGAATCTAGCCTCGACTAATTTACCATAAATTATTCCTGAGCAAATTCTGTTTCATATTTTTGAAAGGTTCAGGATGGTCTTAGATTACTCAATTTAAACTAATACAGATGAAAATTGTCCAGACTAGTTTGCCAGGGATTGCTGAGAGAAATGATGGAGGACTTCCAGCTTTATCAAAAGAGGAGGATTACATTAGTGGATTAATTCTGCCATGGGGGATAAAGCCTACAATTTGGGTGAAAGCCACACATTAAATGGTGATGGTTGATAGTTATAATGAGAGCTGCTTGTCAGTATCTTTGGGGACTTAACATCTTGTAATACATATTTCTGGACCCCACCCACCCTAGGAGTTTCATATGGTTTATTTTGGGAACCAAGCTTGTGGTGTTTTGGAACAGATCCCAGATGATTCTGATGTCACGTCCACAGTTAATAGCCATTGCTTTGGAGTTTGAGATATCTTGGTTTTCAAGAATGAGTTTTCTTCAGGTAAGGATATCTAGAACCAAAGATAGGAAACAAGAAGCACTTGACTTTGCTATTTCCTTGTAATTATTAAGAAAATTATATATACGTTATATAATATTTTTTATTATATATAATATATAATATACTGTATATAATATTAATATTAGTATATTATTATATATAATATATAATATTAATGTTATAATATTAATATTATAATATTAATATTATATATAATATATATAATATATATTATATATATTATATATCTATCTACATATAATATATATATGAACTTCTTTCACCTTTTTATAATCCACAAGTTACATTCAAGAGTGTATACTCCTTAGTGTAGCATGCAGGGTGTACTTTGCATGTAATAATTGTCATAAGCTCTGAGCATTTAAGAACTGACTTTCCTTACATCTTAAAAGAAGGTTTTTAGTGTTCTCTTGTTATGGGACTGACTTCTTTACTTTTTCATGGCTCCAGACCCACTTCCAGCTGACCCTAGTTTCTATTTAAAGAAAATGTGTGTTTTTTTTCCTGAAAGACTCTTGCTCTGCAATCCTTAGCAGCCCTTAAGTACACTTGTGTTTGTGCACCTTTGATTCATAGTCTGTCGCTATTAATGAGCCCTTGGATTAATTCTCTTCTCTGCCCTCCAGCTCTCAATTACCTTCTAAAAAAGAAAAGTGCTAGTTTTGGATCTAGCCTTGTTTTCAATTCCCTCATTCAGAGCCCCATTCTCTTTGTTTATTTCACTGTTGTAAAGGATCATACTCTTTCAAATGTGAATGCTTAATAATCATCAAACAGCAGTTTTGACCAGGGTTATATGGATGATGTATGACTATTATTAGTAGGAACTGTGCTTAAAAAGTTCTCAGGAAACCACAAACATTAATGTGGAGGGAGGTAAGGCACAATCTCTTCTCCACATCTGTGCCATCTGGATGTTTTGTCTATGAAACAGTCGTACACCGAGGTCTCTTTGGCACTTGCAGCCATATCAGTGGGGGGGGGCGGTTATTGAGTAAAATTTAACTATAGAGTAGTGTTTTATCTAAGTTGAAATTCCATGAACATTTATTGAGTAGCTCAATTGTGTCAGTCATTTCTGAAGGCACAATGTAATCCTGAAAACAGCCAGAGAACAGATATCACTTATGTATCTTATTTGAGGAAACTGACGTTGAGGGAGTTAGGCAATTTGTACCAGGTCACTCATCTCAGCTAAGGCAGCATCCACTGGGCTCATGAGCCACAGACTGACAGAGAAGTTGTAAAGAAGCCTGATTTAAAGCATCTGTCCATAATGTTCCTGCCTTCTTCATGAAGGATTTTATAATAGCACATTGATGATGCTGTTGAAATTAATGTGCCATTTGGTGAACATATGCATTTGCTTTCCAAAGAAATGAACTGCCTCTGGAAAAAGGGTGTGCTCCTACAAATCTAACAGGTTTATTTATGGAGTTTGAATTCTGTTACGAAGTTATTAGGACTTTTTTTCTCCCCTCCAACTCTGCCTTCGACTTTGCTGATTGCGTGACTTCTTTTCTGGCTTAAGGCAAACTCTTGGGTGGGTTCTGTACATTGCTGGTCCATTTTGATCACTGCAACTGCTTGGTTTTCAATTTTCAAGATCACAGCTAATCCAGAATTTTAAATTTCTCTTGATCCATCTTTTAGGTCTGAGCGCCTTCAGTGTCTTGGAACAGGAAAAAGGACAATGGAAGAGGGAAACGGTCTTTTTCACCTGCTCTGGTTTTGATCTTTCCTTGTTGGTTGTTGATGGTCCTCTACTATTGTGTCAGCAACATTGCGCTGACAGTGAAAAGAAAGGGAGCTGTGGAGCAGGCTGTAGGATGTAGGATGCTGTTTTAAGAGCAAGATCCTGGCCTTTTTTTTAAAATATATTTTTTAATGTATATCTTTTACATTATTGTTTATTCCCCGTAAAATTCCCACCACCAATTCACCTGTGAACCATCATCATAGTCCCTTGTGTTCTTTTCTCACCCATTTGAAACCCTTTTCTCCCTCTCCCCTTTCAGAATGTCTCTTATATGGTTGGATCCTGGCTTTTTATTGACAGAGAAAAGGATGGGTCAAACTGAAAACCAATTTGGGCTTTTGGGAGGGTGAGCCCTAGGATATACTCCTGACCCCCACCCATAGCTCCAATCTGACTAACAAGGCATTCCCCTGATCCATCACTGGGTCGCAAAGTACATCAGTCAATGACCCCCGGGTTTTTCTCATCATACCTCAGGATGTCTACCTGTTGCCACAGGGCAAGCAAGCATCCTGCTTTTGTCTAACTTGAAAGGAGCCTCTTACACCCACACTCTACCAGCCTTGGGTGACTTCATGGGGCAGCATTCAAGTGTCAACCTCCTTCCGGGCACAAAGGATGGTCTCTCCACTACCCAGTTCTCTGATGTTGGAATCCCATATTCTCCAGCCTCCATAAACTCCTCCGCTAGCAGTCTATCCACAACCTCCTGTTGTCACAATCCACCTTTCAGCTAACAGTTGGTAAATAGCCTTTTTTGGATGTGTTGCCAAGAAAGCCAGCTGGAGCACAGCTAATTTCTGCATGTCCATTTGGCCCATATAAATTCAGATATCCTTTCTATTTCACTCTTCTCTTTTCACCATGATATCCTTCTCATTCTCCTTTCCCTTGTTCATATAGGCAGAGGCTTTCTTACCTACAAATAGTGCCTTCTCACCCTCCTGGCTATGTAGAGAAGCCTCCCAACTTAAAAGAGGGGATTTCCTGTCACACTGTATTCAAAGCCAGTGTTTGAACATCACCCTTCTTAGATAAGTCATTCCAAGCTAGCCTGCAATTAAAATCACCCAGAGAATTTAAAGAACTCCTTGCTGAGGGTAGCATCTCAGATCCATTAAGTAATTATCGCCACAGGAGGCATCTCAGCATCAGCTCCCTGGTGATTCTAATGTGCAGCCAAGACTGAGGACCACTGGCAGAGATTAGGAGAGAGAGTGGGAATGACTGTGGTAGCCTGGTTTTACTACCTCTTCATAAACCCTGGCAGGTGTTGACATTCTTTTTAAAGCATGGCTAGCTCTCTCCTGTTTCTAGTTATGAAGACTAGCAAAGCATCCTGGGAAAAATTCTCCTCAACACCCTGGTATTCAGGATGGAAGGATGGCCTTAAGTAAAGAGTGAAGTGAAGAAAGGGCTTGCTTCTGTCTTCAGCTGCAGCTCCAGAAAAGAAGGTTACAATAAAATGAAACAGCACCCAAGTATTTGTCCTGCAAATGAGTTGTATGGACAAGTACAGGCAATTTTCTTTTTTTCCTTTATTTCCAGGGCAAATAAAAGCAGACACTGCATGTGGTTATTTTTTGTAGCTCTCCCTTTTTGTTTAAGGAATGTACAATGCTGAGACTGTTTTGTTGTGGTTTAACTAGTCATGGTTTGGTTGTAGTGAGATGCGAAATGAGTGTAGCTGAGGCGAGAGAAAAATTTCATCTGTGAAAATGAGAAACACAGCCAACTCTGCAGTTTGTAGAGAAAGGGAAGTGTTCCGAGATGGAGTGCTCTGGCCTTGACTCTGCCACTGAGTGTCTTCGAAAGGCAGCTAGAGCAGGGTTAGCAACCTGACATGTCAAGTCTGCTCGCTCTGATCATATCCTAGCATTTTCACTGAATTCTTAACTTCCCTGTGCCTCAGTTTCCTCATCTATAAAATGGGGGTCACAGTGGCACCTCCCTCAAAATTGTTATGAGGAGTGACTCGATAATCTCAAATGTCCTATATAAGTAATTCTTTTTTTTTTTAAAGATTTATTTATTTATGCATACAAGCTGCAGTGTAGGCCAGAGGTGTGGGATGGTGGGAGGGTTCACCAGAATCAGAGCGGGGAGCAGAACAGGCAGATGGACCGAAATACACTGCTAAGGGGAGCAGCAGGCAAGGCAGGAGAGGTCTGCTGCGCCATGTGGGAACCTCCCCGGCCAGGCATCGAACTTGTGCCTCAGCTGCCAACAGCTCCACAGCGCAGCTCTTAACTTCTGCACCACCTGGGAGGCCCCCTATGTAAGTAATTCTTAAATATAAAATAAATTTGGGCAACTCATTTTATTTTGCTGCTCTTCAATTTCCTTCTATTTAAGATGCACATCTAAGTGTCTCCAAATTCCCTCCCTCCAGTATAATCTAATGATCCTACACAGGTTTGGGCCTTTCCACTTTTCTAGTTACTTTTCTTGTTAGTTTATATATAACTGTAATGGACTGCATGTATGTGATCTTCCAAAATTTTTATGTTGAAATCCTAACCCCTAAAGTGAGGGTATTAGGAGAGAGAGCCTTTGGGAGATGACTGGCTCATGAGGGTGGAGTCTCATGAATGGATCAGTGTCCTCTCAAAGAGAGGCCCTTTGCCCACCAGGTGAAGATACAATGGGTAAGCCATCTGCAGCCCTGTGAGGGCACCATCAGAAACAATCATCAAGGCTCCCTGATCTCAGGGATTACTAAATAACAGTGATTTAGTCTTCCAGAATACCAGTTCTTGAGATTGTCTGAAACAGTTCATTATCATGTGCACCCATGAAATTAGAGAATTAGACACTAGTGAGGCAAAGTCACCAATATCCTCCACAATCTGCACATGAACTCATGATGTCTGGCCTCCATGGTTCCCACAACTCTTTCTGCCTGGAATACCCTTTCTTACAGCGTTTTCTGGCTACCTGGCTTGTAGTGCTTCCCCAAGTCACTCTCCCTGTTAAAATACATTTTATGGGCCTCCCTCGTGGCACAACAGGTTAAGTCTCAGCACTATGAAGCTATCTGCAGCTGTTGCAGCATGAGTTCAATCCCTGGCCAGGGAGCTTCCCACATGACACAGCAGACCTCTCCTGCCTCGCCCGCTGCTCCCCTCAGCAGTGTACTTCAGTAGATTTGCCTGTTTTGCTCCCCACTCTGTTTCTGGTGAATCCTCTCACCACCCCACACCTCTGGCCTACACCCCAGTTCTTGTATGCATAAATAAATAAATCTTTAAAAAATACATTTCTTTTTTTTTATATGGCTCTTATCACTCCCTTTGTTGTTTATCTGCTTATCTGTCCTTCTCCCACTTCTTGTCTAGAATGGAAATTCCACAAAAGGATTTTCTCTACTGCCTCCATGTTGCATCTTCTGCTCTTAAAAATATACCTGAAACAGAATAGGTACCCATTAAGTGTTTGCTGAATATCAATTCCTTTTGTAAACTTTACTAAGGTAAAACTAATAATACAATCATATTCACCATCTTAAGGGTACAATTTAAGGAGATTTTACAAAAGTATATAGTCTTGTAACTACTACCATGCTTGTGATACATACAACCTTTCCATCACCCTCAAAACTCTCCATACCCCTTTCCTAGTAACCACTCATCTGGTTTTTATCACTGTAGTCTTGTGTAAATTTTAACTACATGGAATTATATATTATATAGTTTTTTCAGTCTGGTTTCTTTCACTTAGCATATATATGCTTTTTATATTGCTTTTTTTTTTTTTTTTGGATTGAACTAACAGTGGTTTACAACACTGTACATGATTTGGAGAAATAGGTTCACACCTCTTCAAATGCATGTCACCACACCATAACCTCCACCACAGCACCCATAATCTTCCTTCATAGTCCACTGGGACATTTCCCACATTGCTTGCAGTGCAAGATTTCTGGCAATCTCTCTGTTCTTATATATCTGCAAAAACCTTTATTTCACTTTCATTCCTTAAAAATATTTTGGCTGAATATATAATTTTAAGTTAATGTTTATTTTCTATTCTTTCCATTGTTTTCTGGCTTGCAATGATTCTGACCAAAATTGTGATGTTATTTTGTAATGGGTGGCTGGAGCCAAAGACTGTTACAGGTTGTGCCCCCGGAGGCGGGTGCTGGTCAGGATAGATAGCCCCAGGGAAAATGCAAACAGGGTATCGGTGGGGGTGGAAACTGCAGCAGAGACCCAGGATTCAGCCTTTGTGATTTCAGCATTTTCATATCTTTAGTGGTTCCGGGGTCAGCCATTTCTGACCCCACCATGCCGATCTTCCAGAAGGCTGTTGTGGGCCGTTGGGGGTGTGGAGAGGCTTCCAGAAGCCAACCTCGGAGAAGAAGATTTCAGAGGCTTTGCAGGTAGCCCAGTGACTGAAACTGTTCCCAGGCTTGCTGCTCTTACAGCCTGGAGGGAAAGGCGGAGACCCGGAGCTGGATGCCTTACTGAACCACGGGAGTGTGGCCGTTTGTCGGGTTGTTTGGCTGCTGCAGCTGCTGCTTTGAGTGTCCCATGCTGTGCTGAGGCATCTCAGCAGCTCCGTGAGCATCTCCTGCTGTGTGTTCTGTTGTCTTCGTGCGTTAGATCCCGGCCTATAGTCTGGTTGCCATGTGCTCCAGGCCCTCAGCGGAGAGAAGATGCCACCTTGGGAGCTTTTGTGTTTAGCCTTTAAAACACTGGACATTGCTTTGTGTGTGGACACTGGACACTAAGGTGTGGCCTCAGTGACTCTTTGTTTTCCCTTGTTTTTTTTTTTAAATTTATTTTTATTTTTTTTATTTTTACATACAAGCTGGGGTACAGGCCAGAGGCGTGGGGCGGCGAGAGGGTTCACCAGAGACAGAGCGGGTAGCAGAACAGGCAGATCAGAAATACACTGCTGAGGGGAGCAGCGGGCAAGGCAGGAGAGGTCTGCTGCGCCATGTGGGATTCTCCCCGGCCGGGCGTCAAACTTGAGTCGCTGCTGCTGACAGCTCCACAGCGCAGCACTTTACCGCTGCGCCACCAGGGAGGCCCTGTTTTCCCTTGTTTGTTAAGCAAATCCCATGATTGTTTCTGAACCTGAGTAGTCTTCCATTTGTTCCTGTGGGTAAAGCACTCAGAGACAGTGACTGGTAAACTATTTGGCCACTATCCTTGGCCAGTTTTAGTGCCCCTTGCTGCCCTGGATCAATTTTAAACTTTGTTCTTTAATGTATAATACATGTTGTTGTTGTTTTTTTCGGGTTATTTTTAAAGTATTTTAAAAACTGAGTGATTTCCAACAATTTGATGTGGTATAGTTTTCTATTTTTGTCAGGTTTTGACCATTGAGATGACTGGATTTATGACTGAAAATTTGATCACAATTTTTATTTTCACCAACTTTCTTAATTGTTTCATCTTTCTTCATCTTCTCTCACTGTCCTATTTATCTGATTAAAGAAGTTAAATGAGAAGCCAGGACAGTATCTGCACCTCCACCTTTTATGAAAATGTTGTGAAAAAGAAAAAAAGAAGGAACATTTATAAATTACCCTTTTCTGTGTCTTCATATGCCATAATTAGTAAAGTAGGTTGAATGATATTGATTATTTCTACATTTCTAGAAAACAGGTAATAAATATTTAACATTATCAATATGGAGTCTTTTTTATTAGTGATATGTTTGACCTTTTAATATTACATATTGATTGGTTAATAGGATTTTATTTTTACATAGAAGAACTAGGGTGCAGGGCAAAGGTACGGGATTGGGAGGGTATGGATGAGAAGAGTCACCAGAGACAGTGGACAGCAGAACAGGCATATTTACTGAAATACACTGCTAAAGGGAGCAGTGGGGGAGACAGGAGAGGTCTGCTGCGCCATGTGTGGGTTATCTCCCTGTCTTGGGATTGAACTCAAGCAGAAGTAGTGATAGTGCTGAGACTTAACCCCTAGACCACCAGGAAGGGCCCAAATAGGAAAAATCTTATTTTTAATTAAATCTTATTTTTTGAGGGCAGTGAATATTCATGTGACTCTAGTAATATTTAAAATAAGAATGGTTTCCTTGTGTATTTTTAGGACATTGTTATGTTCTATAAAATGTTGATATGGAGAACACTGATATGTTCTATGAAAGATTTTATATAAATACTGTGTATCAGTAAATAAACAAACAAACAGTAATATACTTATTTATTGTGTTACATGTTATTTTAATCTCATTTATTGTGTTATTTTAAGGTTTAATAGTAGATTAGAAAAGCTAATCTGAGATTGGTTACTTTCAGCATAATTTTAAAATATTGTGTATGTGAAACTACAGCCAAATTTTTCTAGAATTTTATCTTAAAGAAAAATATAATTTTACTGTTTGACTAAGAATATCCTTCAATTGTCATGTGAGTGAATGATGATTGCTATATTAAACAAGCGGTCAAACAAAACCATTTAGGCTAATAATCCTGTGCTCAGGTCAAGTAGAAGCATGAATATCAGCACTCTGTTAGATGTCCCCAAATGAATATCAGCCAGTCCTGTGGCTGATATTGTCAGATTATGTAGCAGGAGGATTTACTGTTAGTTAAAATGGCAGCTGGGCATTTCTCCAGCATTTGAAACGCAAACATCTATTTTAATAGCATTGATATGTACAGTACTATAAAATTTGTCATTTCCTCAATAGTTTATGAGTAAAGAAGAAATTACTATTATCTAAATTTAGTATTTAGAGGATTAAGAATTTATGTAATTTTCCAAGTCTGTACCTGGAGTCAGAATCAGAATAGCTTTTGGGCTTTGAGGACAAATGCTCTCTTCAAATCCAGTTTTCTGATGAGAGTCACATGGATAAGAAGCTCTGTTCAAGAGATCTTTATTCTTTGCTCTGCTCTTTCTGTGGTTGAGCCTGTTTTGATAATTTGAAACCAAGATTCCTCACAAGTCATTAATTTGGACACAATTGGTATAAGAGTTCTGTTTACTATTCTTTTAAAAAATGCAATGACATTGGGCTTCCATGGGAATTAAAGTGTGTTAGAAGATTCTTCTGTGCAGCCAAGAGAACCTATTACTTCTATTATTCACTTTCCCAAACATAGAAACCTATGTTTTGAAGGGAAAAATTATTCAAAAGAGTTGGGTGTGTATTATATATATATGCATGTATATTTATGCACACATACACATATATTTTACAGAGACACAAGCTGTTGATATGGTTATGAAGACTGAAGTGGTTTAGGGTAATAGAAATTTGTTTTTTAATGTCAGAAATCTTGAAAGAAATGAGGTCAGTGGTGTACTTAGATTTGAAATGTATTTCCTAATAATTGATTTTTTATGAAAGACTTTCTCATTCACAGGTGAAATGTTATCATTCTATGAATTTTACAGAATACTCTTTCATACAGGGAAATGCATGGTTTTCTCCTCGTATAATAAAGAGTCTGAAGTGGGTGTTTCATGGCGTTGATTCAGTTCTTTAGTGATTTCCTCAAAGACCTAAGATCTTTCAAACTTTTATGTTTATTGTCCTTATTTCATTGTCTTTTGTCATTAGGCTTGTCATCATATGGTTACAGGATGGTTTCTGAAGCTTCATTCAACCATGGGATATTTTGTTCAAGCAGAAAGCTAAAGTCACTGGCCACAGATTTTGAGACGATTCCCTTTTGAGAGGTAAGCAAAAATTCCAAAAGTCTATAGTTGACATCTGTATATCTAGTGGCTGGGCCTGGATAACATGGCTGTATTTAGCTGCAAGGGAGACTAGAAATCAAGGAACCAAATTATGATTGACTCTGTCTAATCGTAGTATAACCTCTGAGTCCAGGCACATTGCTACCCTAAGGAGTAAAGTGCAGGGGGTAAGTACTGGGTAGCAACTAACAGTGTCTATAATATTTATCCAGGGCCATATATCTATCCTTTATTATTATAATTTAAGTGCTTTTCCATATAATACAATATTCAGTAAAGGAGAATTGCCTTGTACTCAAAATTACCTTTAAAATTCCAAAATGCTGCTGTGAAATATCTTTATTCACTACCTGTCTCTTTCACTTTGTGGGGAAGTTTTCAGTTAATTTGTCAAAGATTTTTTTCCAGATCCAGAATTAATAGAAAACATAACCATTGCCTCATATAAATATCAATTATCATAAAACTTTTATGAAAGCAAAAGATACTCCTAAATTTAAGTTCTACACTGTATGTATAGAAAACATTGGAGCGCTCACTTACTAAATTACATATAGTCTTTGACATTGAGTTTGGGCTACAAGCCTCTGTTTTATCATTTAATAATCAAGATATTGAAGCAAATATTTGAAAATAAATTTAACAAATACAGTGAACATCTTTATCCTCCACCGGAACTGAGCTCATGTAGTAGAGCTTAAAAAGTAAGCAAGTTAAGTTCTTCCTTCAAGCTGTTCACAACATGACATATTTGCCAGTAACACAATATAGGAAGTATTCAAAGTCCCCACAGTAAGCTGGGCTTTTATTACCAACTTGAGAATCTTGATAACAGAATATGAGGCTATTGGTATTGGACTCTATAATTAGTTTTCAAAACAATAAAAAAATTAATAAGCACCAAACCCAAAACACTGTTTCGAATTTGAGGAAGTGGAAAGAATAAATATTAGGTGATAGTGTTTTCTGACTTTCAAACCAATTATTTTGGCATTCTGAAGACATATTTCAAATTACGTAAACACAAGAAATGTTATATTTATAAGAAAAGAAACAAATTATATACAACTCTTTTTCAAGAAACATGATTTGATTTGAAAAATCATTGAAGAAAGGCAAATTGTCGAGGTTCGTAGGTGTTTATTTTGAGAATACGATGATTTGGGCCTGATCCTAAAAGATGTTCTGATATCTACATCAGTGATATGGAAACTGAGACTGGGAAATCAGTGACTTGCTAGATTGAATTCCTCAGTTCATAGTGGCAAAGTAGCAATTTTGGCAACCCTAAGAGGCTGGGGAAAATGGTTTCTAAGCCCATTTCATGCAACTAGCATAATGCTACTCCATCCTGGTTCACACTGATTAAAAATTACTAATGTCTGGCCCCACCCTATATACCACTTAATCCAGATCTCTGATGTTGGGGCCCAGGCATCTGTATTATAAAACAAAACATAACAAGAACAACAAAACACACCAGAAAACAAAAACAACTCCTCTAGTGATGCCATTGTGCAGCCCGGTTTGAGAATCACTGATGATGCTAAAGACCTGAGGATATGATTAACTGGGTTGTTGAGTCAGAGTGAGTCATAACCACTGGGTTCACAAACATTTAAGTTCATGTGGAATTTCATGACCCAAAAGCAAATGCAGACAAGTTCCGTATGTCTTATTTGAAATATTGTTGTCATGTAGCATCATCTTTCTAGCCATTCTTTTTCTATTTTCATGTGACTCATGCTGAACAGTATACTTATTTCATGTTGCAACTTGGTAATTCACACAGTTGTCCCAATGCCCCACTTATCTTTGTGGTCATGGGTAAAACCTGGAAATTTAGAACAATGCAAGTCATTTAGAAATTTAAAACATGATTTCTGGTAAAACTTCAGGAAGTACTTTAAGGTTAATTTCTATTTTCACAGTGCCCTGGACTCCTTCCTAAAATAGATTAAAAGCTGTTTATTGGCAAAGAGAAAAGAGAAATAGGTGGTAAGGATTTGGGCTAACACAGGTTTGTCTGATTTGTCTTGATTTAAATGCAGGAAATTATTATTGATTCACTTAGGGTTTTTCTCATTTTGAATTTGTATTTGCTGGAATATTTGTTTTAACACTATCTGGTAAAGATTTGTATAAGAGTTCAAGTTAATCCTTTTAAAGGAACTGAAAAAGAACTGAAACTTAGTTATCTAGTTGTCTCTCTTAATCTCTCATTTTTTCTCACACACACCATATTTTCTTCCTTGTAGATAAAGATGGGGTGAGAGTGGTGGAGGGAAGGACAGAGAAATTCTGTTAGATATATTGTGATTGGGAAGGAAGAGTCAAAATATTATGGTCACCTCAGGGTTATCCTTTACTCGACCTTAGTTACCCATTATTTTTCATGGTCTCCTATTCAACACTTCTGTCTCCTCTTCTCCTCATAAATCTTTTAGATTTTTTGTAAGTGTCCTTAAAATAAGTGTAATCACTTCCCCACTGTGCCCCCACCCCCGCTGCACCTAGAGCACTGTTGCTCTGCTCAAATGAATTCCACACTTACTGTTTGCCAGGCGTGGACTTCAGACAAGTTACTTAACTTCTCCCAGACTGAGTTCATTAGTCTCTATAATGAAGATAATGTTATCTACAGCTAACTATGGCTACAGGAATTAAAATGATAATTTATATAAAACAGCTAGTACAAAGTCTGCATCATGGTAGTTCCTCAATAAATGTGATTTCTTCTTTTTTTCTTCCCCTTCTCTCTGACAAAATATCCTCTCAAGAGGAACCTAATACCTGTCATTTACACATACATGAGAATTTGTCACACTTCCCTCATTCCCTCACATATTCTGTAGAGCTACTCTTCTAATAAAAATAATAATTATGATAGGTGGTTGAAGTGCTTACCCTGTATTTTACTCTGAGAGTTTTGGCTAGATCACCTGTCCTCTTCATAGAAATGTAATATCACTGTGTGGGGAAAGGTTATTTTGTGTGTGACTGATTGGAGAGCAGAGAAGTCACTCAATGCACACAGCTTTCCACTCTCCAGGCAAGGCCCACTCCAAGGCAGAGTCAGTCTTGTATAGGCAGCTGTTGAAGACAGTCATCTGAGCTCTGTCCCTGCTAATGCAGGGTAAGGTTAGTCATGAAAGTGAAGATCCTGATGTTGGTGAAGGATTTAGAATAACTTCTATAAAAGTAATTACAAAGAAGTAATAATATTTAGGATGATGTAAAATATGGAATTGAATCATCTGACACCCCGGTTAGATATTCAAGAATACAATCCACTTTAGGCTGGAGGATGTGAGAAAATCTGTGTAAAGGAGGTGTCTTCTAAAATATTTCTCAAAGACACTCTTGCTGGGAGACTTGTCAGAAGCGCACTACAAATGTTTACAGAGACCTGGAACCCTTTATTCAAGGACCTGTGGAGAAGGCAGACAAAGCTTTAGATTCTGCTCTCTCATCATCTTGAGGGCATACCGTATTTACAAAAGATGATTTAGATTACATGATCCCATGAAACTTGGCACAGAGAAACTGGAAGTAAATATTTATTCTACCAAGATAGGATAGCAGTGTTAAGGTAGTGAGACTTACTTTGTACAACCTTAAAGGAGTTTATTGAGTTGTTAATGGAATAACATTATCCATGATTAACAAATGTTAAGAAACTCTGTCATATTTCTGGTAAATATTTAGCAACACTTGTAAATTAGACAACAGAAATAGAATAAAATTTTGGGGGAAAAAAGCCACATTTTCATTCGGTTTGAATTAAGATGTTATTCAAAGGAAGATTTTTGTCCCATGGGTTTGGACTATTTGTATATCTTCAAATTTCTGGACTGTCACTATGGGGAAAATGACAGTCTCAAAGGAACTGTAGGTAAGTTTTGTTTTTTTTTTAAGATTTATTTATGCATCCAAGCTGGGGTACAGGCCAGAGGTGTGGGGCAGTGAGAGGGTTCACCAGAGACAGAGTGGGGAGCAGAACAGGCAGACTGACTGAAATACACTGCTGAGGGGAGCAGCGGGCGAGGCAGGAGAGGTCTGCCGCACCATGTGGGAATCTCCCCGGCCGGGCGTTGAACTCGCGGCGCTGCTGCCTACAGCTCCACAGTGCAGTACTTAACCACTGCGCCACCAGGGAGGCCCCAGTATTTTCTTTTTTGCTGATTCATATAAAGAAGTGTAATACCCAGTTCTTATAAAGAATACTCTAAGTATTGCCTTAATCCTGATTTGAACTGTAGAAGATGAACAGGATTTTTTGAGCTTTCTCTTTCTGTCTCCATAATTTATGTGTATGTATGTATTTTAAAGTCTTTGCAGATTTGCTGAGCTCCTGCATACCTAGGCACAGGGTCCCTGAACACGTGGCTGTGTCATGTTGAAATTCTGTTTGGTGCTGATTCTACCTGGTTAGTTTCATTTCTTCAGTAACCTGGAAGTTGTGATGGTAGATGTGACAGGGGTCCAGTCACATGACTTCAAACAAGATCAAAGAGAAGTTCCAAGGGCATTCTATGATTACTGGTAAAGAGTATCAAACATTCATGATTCTTTAACTGCACCTACACCACACAGAACAAAATGGGGGTGTAGGGTGTGCCTAGTCATTAGTTTATTTCCCCCCTATGCTTATAGAACTCATTAATCAGATTAACTGGCTACTTGACAAATCTTAATTTTGCTTTTTGTTTTTTAGACAGTGCTAGTATATAGATGACAAATGTGTTATTCTGTCATTGTGCACAATTCTTAGGATGACTTTTGACCAGTCTAAACAGTGCCTAGGAATTGTTTATCATGGTCGATTAAATAATCCTCCTGAAGCATGTGTACTATTAATTTCTCCTTAAGAATCTCAAACAAAGCAAACATTTACACAACCAAGGTGATTCCCTTCTAGCAGCAGGGTTGGGTCAAGCCAGGGTTTCCAAAATAGATAAGACAGTGCCCCAAGATTTGAATTACATTTCATGACTGTATAAGTTGTGGAGGAAGATGTGATAGCTCTTTGGCTATGCAATATATCTTGTGTTTTTAGTTATATAATTGCAATAGTGGGGCTACATTTTGGTTTTTCCCCCAGCTCCATTTTACCAGTCAGTGGTAGAAAGCCATATTTTTTGTGTTTAAAACACTGAGGATAGACCAAGGCAAAGGAAGAGGAAAGATGTTTAGGATACAGGACAGTTTCTTTTTTTTTTTTTAAGATTTATTTTTTATTTATACATACAAGCTGGGGTGCAGGCCGGAGGTGTGAGGCGGCGAGAGGGTTCACCAGAGACAGAGTGGGGAGCAGAACAGGCAGATCAGAAATACACTGCTGAGGGGAGCAGCGGGCGAGGCAGGAGAGGTCTGCCGCACCATGTGGGATTCTCCCCGGCCGAACGGGTGTTGAACTCGCGTCGCCACTGCGCAGCGCTTAACCACTGGGCCACCGGGGAGGCCCCCAGGATACAGGACAGTTTCATAAAGGAACAATCAATTATTCCTTCCGTAAAGGAGGGCCTACGCCATTGCTTCTGGCTCGTAGAAATCTTTTCACCTGCCTTGCCAAGGCCTGACACTGATGTGTGGGAGGCATTCAGAAAGTTTATTCCTCAGCTTTGATTCATCTGAATTAAAGAAAGGGCAGGGAAATTAGTTATTTCCCTTCTTTCCCCAAAGTTCAGGATTTGTAATGTTAGTGGCTTTCCCCCTACTTAGAACAAACACATTAGTCAAATTTTATGTACTGACTCATAAATCACACATTAAGGCCAAACATGTTCTTTTATGAGAAATTAAGACTCTCTCTCGACATATAAATTGGCTCTGAATTTGAACCAGACAAACAACATCTTTTGGTGAAGTGCTGCATTTGGAAAGTAAATTGAAGTATATAGGCAACAAATGATTTCTTCATCTCTCACAGGTATCACTGGATTAGGACAAGAGGCTCTGCATTTTGAGCTTCCTCTCTGAGATTAGTTCTCTTTCTTAGAGCTTCTGACCCAGTTCATATTTGGGGTTGGGGGAAGTTCCAATGGTGCTGGCTGTTGCAAGGAAGCATGAGAAAGGAGCGCAGTTGGCCTTCCAGAGGTACCTCCTGGCCCAGAGTGCAGAGCCTGCTTGATGGGTCGCATTGACCTTGCACTCTAACTCTCAGGGGCTGCCACAGTCTAAGCATCAGTACCACAGCACAGGCGCCAGTGTGAATGCGTTACACATGCTCTGCAGTCATATTATTTTGGTAACTATGAATCAGCAATGCTCAAAATACTTTTTTAAACTAAAATATCTGAGATCTGAAGAAAGAGCAGACTAACAAGTGACTCATTATTCCACTAAACAAAGGCTTCAAACAAGTTACCCAATCAAGACAATATATTGCTTCATTTTCTACAAGGAAAAAAAAAAACATCTGGTATATTTCAATTAATAATAAAATAAATTTGAAAGTAGAACTTTTTTCCTGTAAGTTGTGAGGACATTATATTGCCTTAATTCTTTGTGGGAATCATAGATTTTAGCTATCTTTATAGATAGATTTTGATGTCTTTATAGAATTTTCTAAATAGGGATTTTTCCATCTCATAAATGTCACTGCCACACTCGACTGCCTCCTGTGTCCTTAATGGTACTTGTCTTGTGCTTATCCTACCATTTTCCGGCAGGGTCATTTTGACATTTTGAGTGTTGAACCCAGGTTAACCAGACCCTGGTTAGGATCAGCTGGGCTATATGAGCAAAGTTAGCATGTGGCACCAGGTCTTCCTTGCTAGGAATGAGAAGCCAGAATTTAATGTACTATGGCAACACGTTTGATGAAGCCCACTGAATCTGGAACTCAGTTAATAATATAATCCACTGAGTCTTTCAGTTTGCTTTTGCATTTTTAGTATAAGCATTCCACAATATGTCAAACACAGTACTGTACTATCTCTTAGGTCCTTGACCTCACACACTATAATATACCCTGAGTTCTTTCGGCATCATCTATATTAGTGACAACACGGTTGAATGGAAAGTAGGAGGATTTTCAAATAAGAGTACTGACTATGTATTGAGTGCTGGCCCTCACTTCTGCTCTTGCATTACCTGTGTGACCTTTGGTTACTTATTACCTGAATCTGAGATTCTTGTTTTTAATATGAGTAAAAAACATCTATAGTTCAAATAATTGGCAAACTCTAAATTTTGTTCTGGAGTTTTCATCTCATACATGAAACAATAAGGAAAATGCAGCAGTAAACAGAATATTAAAATAATGGAGCTTAAGTTTAGAAAATAGTATTTATGAGGCAAAATGGAAGGTCAGTCATGACACGGACAGCTTATGAACCAAGGAGAGGGAATGGAATACTTCAGAGAGGATTTTAAAGAACACTGGTGAATGAGCCAATTGTATCCCAGAACTGGGGTTTAGGCTGAACTGCTGGCTTGTGTGATTTGATTGATAGTAATTGGGCCATTCAGATTCTATTTCCAGAATGATCTGTTGCAGGACAGAACCCACCTTGTGTAGCCGGAAGGGCAGGCCAGCATTCTTGGTGAGAGGGGAGGTAGTTTATACAGAATCATCACGCTGTACTAATTTGGGAAATATATATTGAGGGCCCATGGCACCTGAATCAGAGTTGGAAAGTGTTCTACAAGGTATTCTTTTACTTGTCCTCTTTTCTTTACTAGGTCTGTGTATTGACAGAAACAGAGCACTAGAGAGGCATGTTCTCAGAAGGGGAAGGGATCAATTAATGTCTCATTTCCTTTTGCTAAATGTGTTTGTTTTCCACTTTTCATCTCTCTTCATGTGCTATGATGGGTTTTGATTTATTTTGCTAAATGAACATAGTCTACTTAGCTGTCACTGATTTGGCAAGGAGTCCAGCCAAAAGTGAGCAACAGAATGTGTCGAGTCAGGGCTGTGGCTTAAAGCAGAGTGAGCATGAACGTTCCTGGGATCCCAGGAGAAAGGTAGAGCACAGACTCTAAGGTCAGAGAAGCATACATGCCTGCTTCATAAATGGGGTTGAATTATAATCCCAGCACAGAATCTCTTCTGCTCTGCTGCTTTATATGGCCTTTTTGGATGGGAACCTACATGCAGCCTGCCAGAAAGTTAGTTATCTACAGGTACAGTTTACCCCCGATCAAGAAATGCTAAACCTGTTTTCTATTGGCAGGCCAGAGGGAAATGAAAATTGGTGGATAGGTGGGGGGTGAGAGAGAATCAAGAGAGAGAATAGAATGCACAAAGTATGAAACCCACTCAGAGCGAGTTAAAAACTGATTATTATTTTCAGATGGTTCATGGAATCTTGATTAATTCCAACAGTAATAGCCACTTGCAAGAGTGACATACTTAATCACATGAGGCATGCTGAGAAGCAATTCACAATTTAATGGATTAGGCTTAAAAGTATGTACAGTTATCTGGAAGAACAGCAGGGAAGACAGAGTACACAGGCAAAGATACAGTTTGGTAGTTAGACCACTGGATGGTAAATGAGGAAGTACACTTCTTTTTGCTTAATTTCAGTGAAACAGGAAACAATGTTACTAGCCGATATTGAAAAGGTTGGGGGGAGGATTAGGAGGTTTGAGTGGGACGTGAATGACGGAGAGAACAAGATCACTGGAGGTGAGGTGTTCAAGGAACTGAAAGGCCGAGATAACAAAGATTTTCTACAGGGATATGAAGATCACAAGAACTGTGAAAAGAACAGTGATAAAAAGTTAGTGAGTCACTGTGAAACCCTAAGAAATGAAGGTCGATCAGATGGAGTTTTGTAGAGGATTTCATAAAGGAGATACTGGGCGCTGCAATTACAAGCATGATTTTAAATTGTTGAAAGTTTGTACTGATATGGGAAGATCAATGATCTGAGAGCAGCATTAAATAGCAAGGAGGACAACTTCTGTACATCCTTGTCTAGAAGCTCATGGCTTGATAGATTAAAACAGCAACCTCTTCAGTAGGCAATTGGGGAAGTAGTGTTCTCAGAGGAACCCAGATTTCAGATGCCACCGGAAGGGAACATTCACACAGGAGGTTGAAGATAGATGTAGATTTTGCTGATTAAGTTTGGGAGGACCAGAGAACAGAGAAGCGCAAGGAAGATAAACATGTGCCAAGAAAATGGGTCATTTTGAATAATGATGTAAAATATATATAAATAAATTAATAAAAAATAAGTATATCCTTAAATAATAGACCCATCATGTGTATCCATTTGCAGAGTACAGTTAATTGCAATAGCTGTAATTTTCCTTTCTAAGTTTCTTGTGATGTTTTTCAAATAAATTTGTTCTCTTTTTAGCAAAAAAAAAAAAAAAAAAAAAGGAATGACAATCTGGGTGATGAGGAATGATCTAGGGTTTTTAAGATAATAAAAATATTCATATGAGCATATGTTTTTGTGGGAGGGTTATATGTGGGGATTCTGAAATTTAGCTTTATCATTGTCAGAGAGGTTCAATTTTGTCACTTTGGATACAGCCTCTATCAGATTTGTCCTAGTAGGACAGTTCTGTCTTCTAGACTATATTTTTTGTTATACTAGACTGGAAATAATCTGAGGTCTTAGTTCTTTCCTGTGTGTGTGTGGGGAGGGGGTGTGATGGTGATCAATTTTATTGAGTACAATTTATGTCTACTAAATGGGACTCATCATTTTAGTATCTCATTTTATGAGTTTTGGCAGATGCACATAGTACCAAATCAAGATCTAGATCACTTCTAACAGTTCCTAAAATTCACTGTGCTTTTAGACAACATGTTATTCCTACCCTTAGCATCTAGCAACCACTTATCTGTTTTTGTCCCTATAATTTCTCCTGTTCCAGAATGACAAATAAACAGAATCATGTAATGTGGCCTTTCAAGTCTATCTTTGGTCACTTAAACTCTTGTATGTTTGAAGAGTTCCTTTTATTTTCCAACTGTCATTTCATTCTATGGATATAATCCAGTTTGTTATGAATTTCCTAGTGAACAACTTTTGAGTTTTTTCTACTTTTGGGTGATTATTCGTAAAGCCACCGTGAACATTCATGTATTAGATTTTTTTTTTGGAATATAAGTTTGTCTTTTTTAAATAAAAATTGAAGAGATTGTCGGATAAGTGTATATATTAAAAGAAACTGCACAACTTTTTTCCAAAGTGGCTATATCATTTTGCTTCTGACCAGCAGTGCATGAGAGCTTCAATTGCTCTCATCCTTGTCAGTGCTGGTATTGTGAGTTTTTTTCTGTTAAGTCAATCACGTGAGTGTGTGGTGTTATCACAGTGTAGTTTTAATTGCACTTTCCTAATAACTAATGATAGTAAATATCTTTTCACTATGTAAGTGTTTGTAAGTGTTTATCTTCTTTGGTGAACTCTGTTCAAATCTTTTGCCTACTTTAAAAAATTATGTTTTTTTCTCAGTATGTTTTGAGAGTTTGTTACATATTCTAGATACAGGTTCTTTACCTAAAACATTTTTCAAAAACATCAAAATCAAATGATTGTTTCCATCTTTTATTAACAAAATTTTTGTAAGAGCAGAAGTTTATATTTTGATAAATTCCAATTTATCAATTTTCTTTTTGAATGGATTGGGTATTTGTATATCTAACAAATTATTGCCTACTCCAAAATCACAAACACCTTTTAATATTTTCCTCTAGGTACTTTATAGTTTAAGGTTTACAGTTAGTTCTGTAATTCATTTTAAGTTAATTTTTTTTTTTTTTGAGGTCTGCCGCACCATGTGGGATTCTCCCCGGCGGGGCGTCGAACCGGCATCGCCCACTGCCAACAGCTCCACAGCGCAGCGCCCAACCGCTGCGCCACCGGGGAGGCCCTAAGTTAATTTTTGTGTATGGTGAAAGATAAAGATCAGGGTTATTATCATTTTTGTAGATTGATATCTAAATTTCCCAGCACCATCTGTTAAAAACCCTGTGTATCTTCTTTGTTTGGATTGACTTTACACCTTTGGCAAAAAAAAATTAGTTGACCATACTTGTGTGGATAAACTTCTGGACATGCTTTGGTTTCATTAGTATAGTTAATACTGTCCTTTTTTGATTACTGTTGCTTTGCAGACAGCCTTGAAATCAGGCAGTGTCAGTACCTTAGCAATGAGTCTTCCATTATATGAACATGGGATATCTCTTCATTTATTTCAGTCA
The DNA here is from genome assembly GCA_004024925.1 of Scalopus aquaticus. Lineage (NCBI taxonomy): Eukaryota > Metazoa > Chordata > Mammalia > Eulipotyphla > Talpidae > Scalopus > Scalopus aquaticus. Next base: position 76,765 of record PVIJ01003923.1, on the reverse strand, counting down.
TCTTTCATTTCCTTCATTGATTTTGTAGTTTTCAACATACAGATGGCAATCATTTTGTTAGCTTTTAACTAATAATTTCATGTTTCTTGTGATTTTATAAATATACTTTATAAAAGTTTTACTACAAAATTTAACTCCTTGCTGGTTACTGTAAATATACCAAAATGCAGTTGACTCTTTTTAATATAGGCCTGAATCCATATTAGCAAACTCTAATAGAGTTTTTGTAGAACTTTTAGAAATGTTTATTTTTGTCTGCAAGTACAAGTATTTTTATTCTTGTCCTTTCTTTTCTTTTCTTTTTTTTTTTTGAAGATTTATTTATTTATGCACACAAGAGCTGGAGTGTAGGCCAGAGGTGTTGGGGGTGAGAGGATTCACCAGAGACAGAGTGGGGAGCAGAACAGGCAGATCTACTGAAATACACTGCTGAGGGGAGCAGTGGGCAAGACAGGAGGGGTCTCCTGCGGCATGTGGGTTACCTCCCTGGCAGGGGATCGCACTCAGAACTCATGCTGCAGGGGCTGGCCATAGCTTGGTAATGCTGAGACTTAACCCCTTGCACCACCAGGGAGGACCTATTCTTGTCCTTTTTTTTAAAAAAAGATTTATTTATTTATGCATATAAGCTGGGGTACAGGCCAGAGGCGTGGGGTGGCGAGAGGGTTCACCAGAGACAGAGTGGGGAGCAGAACAGGCAGAGTGGGGAGCAGAACAGGCAGATCAACGGAAACACACTGCTGAGGGGAGCAGAGGGCGAGGTGGGAGATGTCTGCCACGCCATATGAGAATCATCTGGTGTCGAACTAGCATTGCTGCTGCTGACAGCTCCACAGTGCAGCACTTAAACTCTGTGCCACTAGGGAGATCCTATTCTTGTCCTTTCAATTCATATAACATGTATTTATTTTTCTTTCCTTATTCATTAACTACAACTTCCAGTATGTGTTAATTAGAAGTGATGAGAGCAGATATCCTTGATGTTTTCATGATCTTAGTGGGAAACATTGTCTTTCTATATTAAGTATGATTTAGCTGTACTATTTTCTTAGATGCACTTTGTCAAAATGAGGAATTTCCCTTTTATTCCGAGCAGTCTGAGAATTTTTGTTATTACTGGATTTCTAAGTTTATCAAATGATTTTCCTGACCATTGAGATATGGTTTTTTTAAGTCCGTTTATATATGAATTATGTTAATTGATTTTTTAACGTTGAACCAGTTTTATAATGCTAAGGTTATTGCTATTTGTGTATAATGCAGTATTATATCTTGTATATATTCCTGGATTTTATTTGCTAAGTTTTTGTTGAGGGTTTTTGCATCTATGTTGATGAAAGATATTGGGTAACAGTTTGCTATTTGTTGTAATTTCTTCATCTGGTTTTGGCATCAGGGTAATGCTGACCTCAGAACATGGGTTGAAGTATTCCTTTTCCCTGTAGTTTTGGGAAGATTTTGGTGTTATTAATAATAATTACAACTGTTAATTATAATTATAATTAATGCTGTTTTTTCCTTAAGTGTTTGCTAGAATTTGCCAGTCACTTCATCTGGTCTGGAATATTCTCTTGTTGGAAAATTTTAAGTATGAATTCAACTTCTTTTAAGTGCTGTGTAGTCATTTAGGTTATCTGTTTTTTTGGAGGGTGAGTTAAGTGTTGGAAGTTAGTGTCTTTCAAGTAATTTGTGTATTCCTTTTGAGTTATTGTGTTACTGAAATTAAAAAAAAATAGCATTCTGTCACTTTCCCTCCCCCTCTTTTTCTGTCAGTCTGCTCGGGATTTTACTAATTTTGTTGAACTTTTTAGGCACCAGGTTTTGGTTTCACTGCTTATATCCATTTTTCTTTTTAAGTTTAATTATTATTATTCTCTCATTTTTACACGTTTATTCTACTTGCTTGGGTTTAATTTATATTATTTTTCTGGTTTCTTCAGATGGAAGCTTAGATAATTGATTTGAGCCCTTCTCGAATATACAATTATATATCAATAAATTTGATATTATCAATACAAATTTGCCTTAAAATTTGACCCATAACTTTGACCCATAACTTATTTATAAGTTTGTTTGATTTCCAATTATATGGGAATATTAAATATCATTTTGTTATTTCTAGAGTAATTTTTTCGCTATCATAAACAATTTGTATAATTTTAATTTTTATAAATTGGTTGGTATTATTTCATGGGTAAAAGAACAGGTATTCTCTTGCTGTTGGCTAGTTTGTCTTATAAAGATCAATTAGCTAATGTTGGTTAGTACAGGTATCACATTCTTACTGATTTTCTTTCTGATTGTTTTATCAAATGCAGAGACAGAGAATAATTTAAGTTTCAAACTCTAACTGTGGAATATCCATTTCAGCTTTCAGATATATCAGTTTTTGCATTTGCATTTTGATTTTTTTGTTGTTGTTGTGGTTGCATAAACATTTAGGATTGTAATATTACTCTTTAACTCTGGAAATATTCCTTGCTCTGAAATCGACTTTTTCTGATAGTTTCAAGGCCATTGTATATTCGTTCAGTTATTATTTGCATGGTACACTATTCTCATACTTATTCTTTTAAACTATTTCAGTCTTTAAGGTGGCTTTATTCTAACCAGAATGTGTTTAATCTTACTTTTTCTTTTCTAATCTGGTAATTCCTGACTTCTATGTGATTTGTTTTGATGATCTGCCCTTATTATAATTATTGATATGATTGGCTTAAAATCCACCATCTTTGCATGTAGCTGTCCAGTTTTCCCAGCACCATTTATTGAATAGAATGTCCTTGTTCCACTGCATTTTCTTTGCTCCTTTGTCAAAGATTACTTGTTCATAGATATGCGGCTTTAATTCTGGATATTCTATTCAGTTCCACTGATCTTTGTGTCTGTTTTTGTTCCAGTACCATGCTGTTTTAATTATTACGGCTCTGTAGTATAGTTTGAAATCAGGGAGTGAAATTCCTCCATTTTCTTTCTTTTTGGTCAGGAGGGCCTTACTATGTGGGGCTTTTTGTGGTTCCATATGAATTTCATCAGTATTCGATCTATTTCTTTGAAGAATGTCATTGAGATTTTTATCGGAATAGCGTTGAATCTGTAAATTGCTTTTGGTAGGATTGCCATTTTGATAATGATAATCCTTCCAATCCATGAGCAAGGGATGTCTTTCCATTTTCTTGTGTCTTCTTCTGTTTCAACGGTGTTTTATAGTTTTCTTTGTATAAGTCCTTTATGTCTTTTGTTAGATTTATTCCCAGATATTTGATTTTTTTTGGTTTCGATTTTGAAGGGGATGGATCTCTTAATTTCTTCTTCTTCAGACTGGGTGTTTCCATATAGGAAGGCTACTGATTTTTGTGCATTGATTTTGTATCCTGCTACTTTACTGAATTGGTCTATAATTTTGAGTAGCTTTACTATGGAGTTTTTAGGGGTTTACACACACACACATATATATATATATATATATATATATATATATTATCATATCGTCTGCAAATAGAGACAGTTTAATTTCTTCTTTTCCTGTTTGGATCCCTTGAATGTCTTTCTCTTGTCTTATTGCTCTGGCTAGGACTTCCAGTATTATATTGGAAAACAGTGGTGAGAGAGGACATCCTTGCCTTGTTCCTGATCATAGTGGAAAGGCCTCCAGCTTCTCACTGTTGAGGATAATATTGGCTGTGGGTTTGTCATATATGGCTTTTTTTATGTTGAGGTATGTTCCTTCTATTCCAAGGATTTCAAGGACTTTTATCGTACATGGATGTTGCACTTTGTCCCTCACACCCCGCACAAAAGCCTACTCAAAATGGATAAAAGACCTGAACGTAAGACCTGAAACCATAAAATTTATAGAAGAAAATATAGGCAAAACTCTACTTGACATATATCTCAGCAAAATCTTTAAAGACACATCCCCCAAAGCGAAGGAAGTGAAGGACAAGATAAACAGATGGGATTACATCAAAATAAAAAGCTTCTGAACAGCAAAAGAGACATTAACCAAAACTAACAGACACCCTACCAACTGGGAAAAGATCTTTGCACACAATACAACCAATAAAGGACTGGTAACAAAAATTTACAAGGAACTCACACAACTCAACAAAAACAAAGCCAATAACCCAGTCAAAAAATGGGTAGAAGAGCTCAAAAGGCACTCCTGCAAAGAAGAAAAGCAAATGGCCAACAGGTACATGAAAAAATGTTCAACATCACTTATAATCAAGGAAATGCAAATCAAAACCACAAAGAGATACCCCTTCACACCTGTGAGGATGGCACACATTAAAAATACAGGCAACAGCAAATGATGGAAAGGATGTGGAGAAAAAAGAACTCTTCTACACTGTTGGTGGGAATGCAAACTGGTCCAACTACTATCAAAAGCTGTATGGCGATTCCTCAAACTGCTAAACATGGAGCTTCCATACGACCCAGCAATACCACATTTGGGAATCTACCCAAAGGACACAAAAACACTAATCCAAAAGGATACATGCACCCGTATGTTCATTGAGGCACTGTTCACAATAGCAAAAGTATGGAGGCAACCCAGATGTCCAAAAATAGGTGATTGGATCAAGGAGATGTGGTACACATGCACATACACAATGGGAATACTATTCAACATTCAAAGAAGATAAACATGCAATTTGCAGTGACATGGGTGGAATTAGAGGGGATCATACTCAGCAAAACAAGCCAGAAAGAAAGAGAAAAATATCGAATGGTTTCACTCATAACAGGACTATAGGGAAACCAAATAGGAGAGAGACAATTGGCAGGGGGTGGGGGGGGGGAGAGGGGAGGATAAGGACACAAAATGGCATAGAAAAGGACACAGGGACCATGGAGATGGGTCACGGGGTAAATTGGTGGTGGGTTGCCTAAGGGGAATACAAAATGTAATAGATATAGATAACAATAATAAAAAAAGAAAAATAAATAAATGAAAAAATGAAATCCACCATCTTGCTTATTATTTTCTTTTAAGATTTTTTCTTTTTCTGCATGATTTTAGTTGAGAATTCTTTCAATTTCTATTTTAATTATCTTATTATTTTTCTACATTTTAAAATGTTTTTGTGTCACGCCCTAACATTGGCAATACTCATCTCTAATTACCATTAAATAGTATAGATGGTAAGTATCTTAAAACAGTATACTTCCTATTTGCTCAGCCTTTGAGCTACTGTTGCCACAGATTTTACTTTTGTATATTCTATAAACACATAATGCATTTGTATGTTTTTTTGCTTCAGAAATCAACTTTAAGTGCCATTGCAAATAAAAAAATCAGTTTTTACTTTCATTTTAATCATTTTCAGAGATTTTTAATTCTTCATATAAATCTAAGTGTCTGTCTTACATTCTTCATTCCTGAAGAACTTCATTTTACATTTCATAATGCATGTGTGCTGGTAATAAAGTCTCTCATCTTTCTTTGCCTGAAGAAGTCTTTAATTATCCCTCATTTTTGAAGAATATTTTTATTGTGTATTGGCTTCCAAATTTCAGATTTTAGGGGTATATTTTCTTCCTTTCATTCTCTCTAATGATAAATCTATTGTCATTTTTACCTTTTTTCTCTATATGTAATGCACCCTTTTCTCAGGTTGTTTTAAAGATTTTATTTTTACATTTATTACCTTGTGTGTCTATTAAAAATTATTTGTACTGCTTGCAAATGTCTGAACTTCTGGGATCTGTGCATTTGATGTCCTTAGTGTTTTTTGAGAAAATTATTGACCATTGTCTGTTAAAATAACTTTTTCTGTCTCATTCTCTTACCTTCTTCTGGGAGTTCAACTGGCACATTAGACTATTTGATAATGTTTTATAGTTCTTTGGTGTTCTCATCTGTTTTCTTCACTCTGTTTCATTTTGGGTAATTTCTCTTGACCTGTTTTCAAATTTGCTGATTTTTTTCTTCTGCTGCATCATGTCAAAGTGACAATTGATAATATTTTTCATTGTTTCTCTATATTTATTTCTAGCATTTGAATTTTAATCTTTCTTACGGTTTTTATATCTCTACTGAAATTCAATATTTGTTCATACTTGTTGACCATCTTTTCTGCTAGAGCCTTTAACATGTTTATTATAGCAATTTAAAATTTTATATACCCAATATATAGGTTGTCTTGGGTCTGTCTGATTCTGTCAATTGTTTTTCCTCTTGTGAGCGGGTTATTTTGGCCTTGATTTTTGTATGTCTCAAAAGTTTTATTGAATATTTGGTATCATGCACAAAAGAGTAGAGAGTAAAGTAACTAGTATTTATGTTTGGAAATGGGTCCTCTTCTGTTTGGCTATTATTGTGTGGTGCTCCACTATTTAAAAGTAAAGTGATTTCGGTTCTGTTGTTGCTATGTCCTTGGCTTAAATACCTCTAACATGCCCTTGTGTTTATGCATTTAGGGTGAAGTCTCATTTGCCAGTGTTTTTTTCTTTAATGTCCCTGCTCTACCCTCAGCAATAGACCCTCTTTGTATTACTATACTACAGTCATGGGTTCTCTCCAGTAATCCATTTCTCTCCACTCTTGCAGCTGCTGTTATTCCTTTGGTTATTGCTACCCTAAGGGAGAGGTGTTCTCTTTTTTATTATTTGAAGAATCATGGAGTCTTAGAGGAGAATGACAAAGGTGATGCAAATTCTCCTTGCATCAGCAATTTTCAGGGTTTCTACATTTTCATATTGGCCTACCCTTGGATGTTAGGAATTTATGAAAATTTTTAACTGGGTTTGTCTCATTCCCTTGAATGACTGTCTTGGTTTTCTCCTATTCTCATTAGTAAGCCCATGCTCATATCTCCTCTCTCACAGAAGACATTTGTCTTTTCTTAGGCTTTAGAGGAGTTGGATACCCGGTAACTTCATTTCTTTAGGGTCAAGAAAAATTCAGAATTGTGGCTTAATCCAATCTTTCTTAGTTGACAGAGTAAGAATGATACTATTCCCATATTGCTACATCTGATGAAGTCAGAAGCACATGCTTTTCAACGTAAGACTTTTAGCATTTTTCGCTTTAATCATACCAAGTGCATATGATGTTGTTCTGATTTTCATTATTTTTGTATTTTTTTCTGTTCTAAAATAGAGCTTGGTTTAGGAAACTCTGAGCACAGTCTGCAAAGTTTCAAAAGGAAGATAACTGAATAGTCTACAGAAGGTGATTCTACATAAAGAACACATCCTTGGTTATTGAGTTGTACTCAAAGCCCCTGGAATAATCTGTCTCTTCTTTATTGGACATTTATTTTATGTCCATTTATTTATGGACATAATGAGTCATAGGCACATTTCTAAATATATCAACAGCCTTGCAAAGTGTTTCAGGGGTAAATCCATCAATTATGGTCATGAGAAAGGTCATAATAGTACAGACTTTCATCATAATCCAGCTCCTCCTCACCCCTCGCGCCCCCTCCCCCCACCCCCGCCTCAGTTTGTCTTGGTATGTTGAAATGCTGTTATTGTTCAGTTAGAAACATTGTTCATTTTTAAAGATGACTTACTGGAAATGAGTAAAATATCTGAGGGAGGTCATCCCACTTGAAGGCCTATTTCCTCATTCAAAAGCTTTTTGTATCATAAAAGTATCTCAAAAACTCTTCTGTGAGATTCACCAACCTCACTCATTCTAAACCATTGATTAGAATCCACAACTTCAACTGAAGAACAGATTCTCTGTGTACTTGGATGCCAGCCATTTTCACTGAATTCCCCTCTCATACACTCCTGTTATTAACAAACGCAGTGTCAATGACACTACTGTGTCCCTTTTACCCAGCATAGTGGGTATTTTTGAAATTGTAACTCTGGCAACCTCAGACAATCCATAAAGTTCTCTGACATTTTAATGTAGCTATAACATAGGGTGGAATCTTACAGAAACCACCTGCAAATTAGCCTTGGATAAAAGAAAATTGCTCTGAATCCTTTTTTGTTGAATTGTGTGTTCTCTCTCTACCAAAAGAAATGATCCTAGTAGCCTGGCACTGCCTATATAAATAAAATCATATACCAGGGATTAGACAATCAGAAAACACTTCAAAATTAAATATTAAAAGCTATACCAAAACCGGTACTTTTAGCCTAGAATTTTAAAGTTTTACTGTCCTCTTGCACATGTAATTCAACACAGTTTATGCTTTCCTTTGAACACTTTTAGTCCAGAATCATAAGGCTTTGTCAAACCTCGGGAGATTATTCATCAAAATGGTTAATTTCATAACCTTTTTCCATCTTCTGCCCACTATGACATATCAGTTTATTCCTGAAGATTAAGGATCATATTTTCCATGTACTATTTAAATAGAAAAATAATTTCAAAAAGAAATTGTACCTCTTTCTTGCCTGCTTATAATTTGTAACTCATATATTTTTCTCTTCCAAATAATTTGGAGTCACTCTCTCTCTCTTTTTTTTTTTTTACAGTACTTCATCAGTCACTGTTATTCTTTCTCCATGTATTTATACTAACGATGAGTGGTGAAGTTCTCAAACTTCTGTGAAGTTCTGGAACCACATCATAAGTCTTTTGACACAAGAGTAGGACATGTTTATTTTGGAAGAAAAGCAACATTAGTGAAGACCAAACCATTTGGATATATTTTTGTTTGTACTAGAAATAAATTAATCAAACCAGAAACAATTGCCTAGCAACATCTACATTAAAAAGATTCCATAACAAAAATGAAACACATGGAGGATAAGACAGAAGACAGCCCAAGCCTGCTCTAGATAAGAGTCAATCTGTTAATGGAGCTGCTTTTCAAAGCTACACAGAGAAGGTGGAAAAGGATTTACAGTTTAATTCAAAAGACAAGCTAACTTAATGTAGACTGACAAGTATTGAGTGTCTATTAGGTTTCATATTCTGTACAAGGAGCCTTATATACATCTCACTTAATTCTCATAAAGTAGTTATCTCCAATTATAGAGAAGGGCCTTGTTAAAGACCAATCAACTTTAAAACCCACTATCTACCTTGTTAGATTTTTACTAGATTCTCATCACTTCTAGAAACCTAGGAAAATTAGTTATCTTCAATTGTAGCTAGAAAGCAGGATATTTTGAAAGTATGTATTTCTATAGATTTGAGGTAGAAAGAACTAGCTATTCAGAAATTTAATTAACTAGTCTGTCCAATTTCTCAAACTTTCTAATTAATAAAGTTCTTTTCACTGAAACAGACACATAGGTGGTGAACCATATCTAGGCAGACATCTGTGGAAGCATCACCGATGGGCAAAGCTAGACACAGCTATTTTTGATTTGTGGGGAGGGTGATTCTGAGAATGAGAACAAAGAAGTGATGTTTGGTGCTGGGGTTGGAGAGTGATGCCAAAAATAAACTGTAAATCATGTAAATAATAGAATTAAAGATTTTTTTTTGTACTGAGAAAAAAATACAATACCAAGTTGTAACACAGGAAAGAGGATAGCTAAAAATAAATAATTTAAAAATGTTTTATTCTACTAAGGCAGGAACAGGGGAACATGTTATCAAAGGATTACTGTGAAAGCATGCTCTATTACCAGATAAAAACAGAGCAAGGACCAATACTTGATGTCAGAAATGACCTGGTTTCTGGGTCACCTGGTTTATAGGACACTATTTTCTTTTCCATTATTTGTAAGACTATGAAGAAAGTTTGTATCCAGTGAAAAATGGGAATTTTACAGAGTTTCATGTGATTAGGTATTTGCATAATCATTGTCATTAATCTTTCGTTATTTTGCTTTAAGATCGCTTTTCAATGCTAGTAGAATATGAGGAGAATATGCCAGGGAAGAAAGTAGTGACATGCCTCAGGCTTTCTGATCCTATAGCCATGCTTTTCAGTATGTAGTCAACCATCTTGTGAGTTCCATGGGTTAGGTATTTGCATGGTTTTCTTGGTTACACATTTTTGGTGTGTGGGTGCCTATGGTTTGTAGTTTGTTTTTTTAACTCTTGTATGCCATGATCTAAGGCACTCAAACCCTGTAGATTTTAATCTAGCAATTTCATTGGATTACAAGACTCAGAACAAATTAAGAAGCGTCAGACAACTCTTAAAAGAGGGCTCGTTTTTTCTGTAACACCCTCTAACCTCTCTCTTAGTATGTTTTGTTCAGTGTGAGCAAGATTAGGCTTCCCTTTGTACTTTCCCTAGGCTTCATCAGGCTGTCAAGAAGGTCATGTTATCAGGCCAGAAAAAAATATCAGAATGAGATAGGACCGCGATCTTAATAGATGTTTAATTTTACTATTCAAACTAAGCAGGGAAAGAATTTTGCAGAAGGGGAGAACAGCCTTTCTGTTCATCCTTATACTAAATTCATTGAGAATCAACTGGTTAATGATTTGGCTCCCCTGAGAATCACTTGGCTTAACTTCTAACAGTGTTATGAGAAAGACTATTTTTCATGTTGAATCTCAGTTTCCGGCTTTCTGCCTTCATCTCTATTTGTACTTTCTCATCTCGATGAAACATGCATATATATCCTCATAGATAAGACATTCCACCCTCGTTCTAATAGCCTCAGTTGAGAACACACTTTTCCCTTCCTACGCCACATAGCTGCCTGTGAGTACTCCTAGAAAGTTTCCTTGATGCTTTGTTTGGAACGAACCTTAAGGAGTCAGTGACTCTCAAAGACACCCTGAGAATATTATAGAGGAATCGTCAAGATTATCAAACACAAGATAAATGGTTTTTGTGATAGTCTTTCAGCATGTATTCTAAAAATTACACAGATTTAAAGTACACATATATATCATCATGAATATAAAGTACATTTACTTTCATATGGAATATGAGTAAAAGTAATTTTCTGTAATCAGACATCCAGACATCTGGAGAGTCTTGTCTTTGAAAAGGAAAAAAACAACATTGGAAATGTGTAGTCTTGCCATTTAAGTATTCTGTCTTTGTTTCTCCCACACCCTTTTATTATTGCTATTATTTTGACGATAACATTTAACATAAGTACCTTTGGTAAATTTTTAAGTACACGATACAATATTGTTAACTATAGACACTGTGCTGTGGAGTAGAGCTTTGGGATTATTCATTTTATGTAACCAAAACTTTGTACTCTTTGACTCACACTTCCCCATTTCTCTCCCCCTTCAGTCTTTGACAACCACGTTCCACTCTCTGCTTCTATGAGTTTGACTATTCAGATTCAATATAAGTGGTATCGTGTCATAACTGTCCTTTGTGACTGGCTGTTCTCACTTACCATAACATCCTATAGAGTCATCTATGTTGTCACAAACAGCAGGCTTTTCTTCTTTTTTTACAGACTGAATAATAAGACATTGTATGTATATAGGACATACTGTTTTCTTTAAATTCATATTTTTTACATTATTGTGTATTCGCCATAGGTTACCCACCACCAATTCACCCGTGAACCATCTATAGCACATACTCTTTACCAAGTAGTCTGCTGATGGATATTTAGCTTGCCTCCATGTCGAGGCAACTGTGAATAAGATTGTAATGCGCTTGGGGACTCAGATCTCTTTGAGACAGTGATTTCAGACCTTCTGGATAAATGCTTAGAAGTGGAATTGCTGGATTGTATTGTAGCCTTATTTTTAATTTTTGAAGAAACTACATTCTGTTTTCTGCAGTGACCGCACCAATTTACATTCCTGTCAACAGTGCACAAGGGTTCCTTTTCTCCACATTAAGTTTTGCAGGAACTTAGAGCTTATGACAGCTGATTTTGGTAAAAATGTTCATGTTTGGGAGGTTAACACCTGATATGTAGAAAATGTTTTTGAAGTTTTACATTTACGCAAACTCTCTCAGGGACTCCCTGTGGTGCAAGGGGTTAAGACTCAGCACCATGACGCTATCAGTAGCCACTGCAGCACGAGTTTGATCCCCAGTCGGGGAGATTCCCACACAGCACAGCAGACCTCTCCTGTCTTGCCCACTGCTCCCCTCAGCAGTGTATTTCAGTTAGTCTGCCAGTTCTGCTCCCCACTCTGTCTCTGGTGAATCCTCTCACAAACACCCCCACCCCACTCTTCTGGCCTATAGCCCAGCTCTTGTATTCATAAATAAATATTAAAAAGTAAATAAATAAACTGTCTTGACCTAGTTGTGATTTCTAGCGAACAAGTTTGAGACAGACTTAATTATGGCAGGACCTGTGTATGTCAGTGTTGGGGCCCAGAGGGTAGAAAGTAGGTGAAGGTCGGTTTTGTTGTCCCTGGCTGCTGCTCTCTGTGCACTGTTGCTTCTTCCCTTTCTTTCTTTCTTGTTTTTTTTTTTTTTAAAGATTTTATTTATTTACACATACAAGCTAGGGCACAGGTGTGAGGCGGCGAGAGGGTTCACCAGAGACAGAGTGGGGAGCAGAACAGGCAGATCAGAAATACACTGGTGAGGGGAGCAGCGGGCGAGGCAGGAGAGGTCTGCCGCACCATGTGGGATTCTCCCCGGCCGGGGCGTAGAACTCGCATCGCTGCTGCCAACAGCTCCACAGCGCAGCGCTCAACCGCTGAGCCACCAGGGAGGCCCTGCTTCTTCCCTTTCTTAACAACACAATCTCCTCCCCTTCACAAATCCAAAAACTTCACATTGAAGTGCTATTAAATGGGTGGTGTATGTATAAACAGTGGGCCTGTCTGTATAATTGGTGGACCAAGGATCGTCTCCAAGTCAGAGTCTAGACCTTTCTCATTAAGATCTACTTCTTACTGCCAGGTAAGAATTTCTGTGGAAATTGTGTGTGTGTGTGTGTGTGTGTGTGTGTGTGTGTGTGTTTCAAGAATATGCACACAAAAGAGAAAATGAGGCATTGGTAGTGTGGGGAAATGGAATGGTGCCTGTGATCTTCAGCCCCAAATGTTCCAAAAGTGATTACTACTTATCTTCTGTCCATATTACAGGGTATTTATTTATTGAGTACAGTACCACGAAATGCCCATTTTCTGTTTATTTGTTCCAAATTGTCTAGGGCCTAATACCATCTGCAATCCTACATTTTCAGACTACATTGAGCAGTGAGAACAATGGCTTGGCTTGGTGAGGAGGATGAGTATAAGGGAGAAGACGCATTTTCCATGTCTGCAGAACTTTATTAATCCTTGCCATGGAGGACTCCTTGTATTGTGGACAAGGGAAGTCTCCTTTTGGAAAATGCTTCCATCATTTATATTGTAGTCCTAAGTCATTGACTCTCCTTTGCTTTGGAAGCAGATACACTATCACACGGATGTTGAGGATACTGTTAGTGATGCTCACAGGGACTATTCATTTTCTTCCTTATGAGATACAGAAAACAAGTTTCAACTCAGAAAATCTGGGTAATGCCAAAGAATGCAGAAAAAAAAAAGACCTAAAATATTATCAACCAGAAATATTTTTTTTATTAATATTTTGGTGACAATCCTTCTAGCCTTCCAGTCCTTTTTTTTTTTTTTAAGGTATGTGTATATATAGAGAGAGAAAAAACAAAATGGAGGGAGGGAAATTAGGAGAGAGCAGCATATTTGTCTTACTACTTTGTAGCCTCCTTTCATCTTTTAGGTCATTGTGGACATTTTCCATGACTATAAATGTTCCTCCATAATAGTAATTCCCAACCAGGGGCTGTTTTCATCCCCAGAGAACATTTGGTAATGTTTGAAAACAATTTTTTGTTTTGTGGTCTACTGGGTAGAAGCTAGGGATGCTACAAAATGTCTTACAGTGCCTGAACCCACAGCAACAAATTACGTTGTCCAAAATGTTGATAATGCTGAGCTTCAGAAACTCCCCTTTAAAACATTATTTTAAATAGCCACTTGACTATTCTGTGCTAAAAGAGGGTTACACATTGTTCCATTGTTGAAAATTTAGATCATTTCCATTTTTTGCTACTGTATATATTGACTGATCTTGGTTACACATAATTGTGTAGACTTTTACTTAAATAGGACTAGAAAAATTCTTTGATGTGAAATTGGTGGGTCAGAGGAAATGTGCTTTTTGAGTCTCTAACCAAAATTATTTATTTTTTTCTAGAAAGTTATTTTCAATTAATATTCACATTGGTAAGATACCCTATCTTTATGCACTTTTAAAGTTCCATTCTAAGAAAGTATCATAGTTTTCTTGAAGAGGCTTTTTGATTCTTACTCAATTTATACAGAAGCCTTCTGAGAGGCCAGGAGAAATATGGGAACTTGACTTCACTCTGACCACTCACAGGGAGTTTGGGGATGAAATAGGCATAAGTGGACATTTGTAACACTCTCACATGTTCCTGTTCTGCCTTTAGACTAGAGGGTTTGCATGTCTCTTGGAATGGTTAATGGATAGAAAGCAAAAATGATTTGACCAGAATTTATGAATAGGTATTTGTCACTTTAAAATCTAAACCATCAGATTAAAATGGAATTATACATCTCAAATGTTTGCACAGAGCCGGCACTGAATTAGTAAGTGCTCGATATATTTTGACTGTTACTATTATGTTCGACTTAGCACAATCAAATCTTCCAACTTGCCCAGATTTTCTGTTAGGTCCTGCAGCATGTCTGATATGGCCATTCATTGTTTCCTTAGCCATTGATTATCCTTTTAGACATGGCAACTCTCCTTGGTCAGAGTCTGCATTGCTAAACTCAGGTGCCAATTACCAATACATGTAGCTGAGCTTGAAAAATAATCACAAAAGGAAGCATTCAGCTTTTTAGAAAAGGCATCCTCCATGGCAGCTCATCATATATACAAAAGGACCAAGTGAATATAAGTGTGTTTTTCTACTTCAAATTAGTCATACTTACTGTTTCATCAAATTAATCTGTATCATAATGTGATTGTTTTCCTTTCCATTTCTCTTTATCAGAAATCAGGCCTAGGTTTATAGTATAGCGACTGAAATTTCTTTCTGGTGTTAGACTTATTACTTACAGTGTTTTCCAGTATCTCTTGATCTGTGCTCAGATGCCTTTACAACTCCTTTTTAGTGCCTTGAAGAGGTACATATATTCTTCCACTTTCCCTAACTCAATCCCTCCCAGATATTCCTAGATCCCAGCACTGAGCTTGAGAGTATCATAGGTGCTCAAAATGTGGTGATTGAACCAACTGAATGCCATGTGTTCTCCAGCATTTATAATATGCATTACAAAGGGTTAATTAAAATGAAGAAAAATAGTTGTTTACTTTTCTTTACTCATTCAGTCAATCTTTATATTTCCTTTCTTTTTTTTTTTTTAATAAATGTTTCTGGTATTTCTGGGGCTTGGAAGGCAGTGGAATATAACATAACAAAACAGAATAACTAGCCTTTTATTGTCTTAGATTTAACCAGTGTGTTTATATTTGACCTCAAGATCCCTTTAAATATATTATAAAATAGGAAATACAATATTTTAATGTGTTTATGCTGTTTTTCTGTAAAGGATAAGGAGGTACTGACCACACACAGACACATCTTTTTTTTCTCAGTGTTCTGCTGTAGATCTCTATCACTGTTTTCAGAAAATGAAGTCAATCTAATTTCAAAAAATTCAAACTGTTATCTCATCAGAAATAGCTCATTGCCTAATCTTGTACAATAAACAAAAGTTTCACTTTTGCACTGCAAGAGTCTTGGGAGGGAATTGTCATTTTTAGAGATGTTAACAGTACTTGCATGTCATCAGAAAAATGTACAATGTTATTTACATCTCTGAGGAAGTATATTAATGTTAGAATCTTGATCTCCCCACCCCCCTATTTTCTACCCATTGCCCAACTGCAAAAGTATGTAGAAACCCTTCACAACATGAATAAACCTTGTGCAGTTGCTGGTTCCATGGAATGACAGCAGGCACTCCTTTCTTGTTGCTGTTCTTACAAAAGAAATGCTCTCACATTTGCCATCAAGACCATACTGACATAGGCTTTTGTAGAAACACTCTATCATATTCCTTTCTATTCCTGGTGACCTTACAATCTTTTAAAATCATAGACGCTACTAAATTTCATCTAAGGCTTTTTCTGCTTCCTTTGGAAGGATTCTGACTTAGCTAACATAATCAGTTAATATGGCCGATCATTGATTTTCCTAAATAGTGTCAACATTCTGTGCCTGGATAAAACCAGATTGGTCATGATGGTTTGCCTTTTATAGTCATTACCGGATTTAGTTGCTGGTATTTAATTTAGTTGCATCATTTTTCTAGACTAAGTTTGGCTTCCAATTTTTTCTTTACTTAGAGACCTTTAATAAAAACAAAATTTTTACTGTTTTCAGAAATGTGTTGTGCAATATTCTTTGTTCTTCTGTTTTCTGGAGAATATTTGTAGGATTCACATATATAAAACTTAAATGATTGATAGATTTTCCCTGCTGTATCATTTGTTCTTGATGTTTTCTTTGTAGGATGATTGTAAACTATTAATTTTAATGTTTCAATATTTTTAGAATTTCTTACTGAATTGATTTTGTTAAATTATTTTAGAACACTGAATTTAGCTACGTTTTCAAATTTAGTGTATAAAGTTGTTCATAATATCCTCTTACTAACATTATAATCTCTGCCATATGCTCCCTTTGCATTTCTAATGTTTGTGAATTTTCTTGATTAATCTTAGAACTTTTTATTTCTTAGGCTCTCTCTTTTTTTTTTTTATACAAGCTGGGGTACAGGCCAGAGGGTGGGGCGGCGAGAGGGTTCACCAGAGACAGAGTGGGGAGCAGAACAGGCAGATCAGAAGTACACTGCTGAGGGGAGCAGCGGACGAGGCAGGAGAGGTCTGCCGCACCATGTGGGATTCTCCCCGGCTGGGCCTCGAACTCATGTCGCCGCTGCCGACAGCTCCACAGTGCAGCACTCAACCGCTGCGCCACAGGGGAGGCCCTCTTAGGCTGTCTTAAACATAACAACATTGACTTTGAATTAGCTCTGTTATATTTTTGTTTTCTGTTTAATTTTTTCTTTTGTGACCTCATTAGTTTCTTCTTACTACTTTGGTTTTTTTTCAGTTATGGTAAGTTGGTTGTTTACATTATTAATTTTTAGAACTTTATATTATAAAATTTCTTAAGGCAGTCAGTCTCAATAGTTATAGAACTATGTTTTACATATTTTATTTATTTTTTAAAAATGATTTATTTATGCATACAAGAGCTGGGATGTAGGACAGAGGTGTGGGGGGGGAGGCTGTGAGAGGATTCACCGGAGACAGAGTGGGGAGCAGAACAGGCAGACTGACTGAAATACACTGCTGAGGGGAGCAGCAGGCAAGACAGGAGAGGTCTGCTGTGCCGTGTGGGAATCTCCCTGGCTGGGGGATCAAACTCGTGCTGTAGTGGCTGCTGATAGCTTGATAGTGCTGAGACATAACCCCTTGCGCCACTAGGGAGGCCCCATGTTTTATATATTTTATATGTATTTTTGTATTTCATTATGTTTCATTTCTAAATATTTTAAATTTTCATGATGGTATTTTGTTATTTTTTTAAATGTTTTTAATTTGAAATATATGATAGATTTCTAATTATCTCTGAATTATTGTATTAAAACCATATAGTATGGTCTGTGTGATATAACTCTGGAAAGTTTTTGGAGTCTTGATTTTTAGCAACTTTTATAGTCTTTTTATATGTGAACATTTTATCCAGTATCATGGATTTTATACATCCATAAGTAATTCTGCTGGTCAACCTTGTATAGCTTTCTTTATTTTTTTTGTCTGTCAGTGTTCTATGATACTTTATTTATCTTGCTAGGTATTCACTGATATGTCTAAATCTAAAACTCTTCAACATTTCTGTAAAATTCTTAGCCCATTATGTTTTTGAATGCTGATTTCCACCCAGTTCTCTCTCTCTCTCTCTTTTTATTACTGGAACTCTGACATGCATAGAGATTAGACTTTTTCATTTTAATCCTTATGTCCTTTAATTCCTTGCATTATTTTCTATCTCATTCCACACTCTGAAAAATTTCTTGAGTTTTCTATCAATTCATTTGTGTTCTTTCACTTCCAATTTGCTGTTTAATCAATACATTGATTTTTTATATTAGAATATATCTATCTTTTCATTTCTAGAAATTGTATATATTTCTTTGTTAGAACTGCTTGATTCTTGCCCTAATCTGCATAGTATTTCTATAAGCATATAAAAAACACACTTCATGTTTGGTATCAGATTATGCCAACATCTAAAATTTTTGCACTCTAAATCTGCTATATATTGACTCTAATAACTCTCACTCATGCTGCCCATTTCTTTGTGTGAATTATGATTTTTTGGCTTTGAGATCTGATTCTTGATTTAATGCATTATTTGAGTTCTAATTCTAAGTCTACTGCTTTGGAGTATGATTGATTTCGTTTCTTCCTGGGAGGCTGGTTTATAATAAAGTGGATCCAGGTAACTAGAGAGGGAAATGATACTACCGTATCAGGGATGAATTTGTTTTTTACTATTTCTTCTCATATAATTTTGTGTTATATAAGCTTAGTCTAGGAAAGCTAACACTGTGTCCATATTTTCCTCTTTTTAAATTTTGTTAAATTTTTATTTTCCCATTTAATACTTTTAATGACCAGAAAGAAGAAATTTAAGATTTTTAAGCTAACTGTAGGGTTTGCGGCCAACTGTGTCCTAGTAAATGCCTTATGTAGCCATTTTTGAACATCTTTAAAGGCTAAAACTTGGTGAGTAAATAAAGCAGATGTTTGTCTCTCTACTTTATGGGGTGAGGTTAATGATTCTGGGGTATTCTTTCTAGCTATCCTGCATGTTGTAATGGTGATGTCATCAGAAAATCATCTCTTTCTGCAAGGAGCAGTATTATAGCCTTTGGATGTTACTCAACCCACAAACAAATTAAATCCTTATTTTCACTCTCTTTTCTTCTCTTTCCAAAATTGCATCAATCATACAAAAATAATATATACATATGTAGTTCTTATTGTTATGGACATTATATGACTAAGTAGTTTCTTCTAACCACTTGCTCATTTTATGAATGGATTATAAATTATATTTTATGATAAAAAGCAGCAGAACAGCATTGGATCTGAGTCAGATCTACAACATTTCCTATTAATTACTTGTGGAAGACTTGTATTTTAGTGCTTTTCCAATACATTTCAAGATGGCAGTGAGTGTGGCATGGAACAAGGAAGCGATATTGTGCAGCACACACCACAACTTCCTGCTATCAGTGAATTGGCTCTTGAAAGCACTCCCTTCCCTCCTCCCTTTTTGTTTTATTTCCCTTCTTTAAGGAGTATGATGCTTCCTATGTGGGGTGAAAAAAAATCCAGAAATCTTCCCTAGGACCCTTACCTTCATCATCCATGGTCCACACACTAGTGAGTGTTTTGTGTTTCATCATTTACATTCCTGTCCTTTGAGGGATCCTTTTTATTTTATAAGCAGATGATATAGTAGTCCTATCAACAGGCAGCTATAAAAGCCAAGCATCTGTAAATCCTCTTGATAAATATTTGTGGAGTTTCAAAAATACTCAAAATGTTCAATGAGTGTAATAAATCATTCTGGAAAACAGTCTCCTATGAAAGCCATTCAGAGACACACTACCACATTCTGACCATGGGAACTTCCTCATGGGGATGACGGGGAAATGTCTTATTTATGTGGCCAGTGCTATCTGGTGGTCTTACTTGACTCTCAAGTGCTCTTCAGTATGGCAGGCTCCTAATACGGCTCTTTCTTTAATCATCATCACTGTGAGACTTTGATCATTGGCACCCTCCCCTCCTCCTACCTGATGCTACAAAATCTTTTGCTGCAGGAGATGTTCTCTCTGGCTAACCCACTTTATCTTGTTCGATTTGCCTGATCTAGTGGTGCCCACAACTCTACAGTTTTATTTATATTGGACTCACTCAGATGTGTTAAGTTTCTGGTCATCTTACATAAGGTGATTTCCAGGTTACTGACCCAGTGTGCTTCCGTAGTCTTCTAGCTCCAGTAGCCCAGGCTGCTCCCAAGACCTCTTTCACCCTTTCTGCTTATGGTATCTTGAGACTGCGCCACATGTTTGTACAGCTCAGAAAGTGTGAGGGTAACAGGGTGCATGTATGAGAGCTCTAAGTCTCCCCTTACTCAGTCAAGTTTTATAAAAAGCACAATTCACATGAGCAGAATGATAAGTAAACAAACCAGCTGGAAGCATTTATATTGTTTAGGCCAAATAGTGATATTAAACTTTCATTAGACAAGTGGATGAGGGGGAAATCAAGATGAAGATTAGTTTTGGACTCAAAGGGCTATGTTTTAAGACACAACTGAATCTAGGATAAGGGCTATCTTCTGAATAGTATTACACTGGTGACCACTAGCCATCCCTCTGAACATAGACAGGGGTTTCTGGGTGGGTTAATGAGCATGTTTCAGTTTCAGAGATTTGAGAATGTTTTTCTCTGAAAATGCCTGTAGATGTCACCAAAGTAAATGAATGACACTTTTATCTTTGACTTGACAATGGGGCCAAACAAGTACACAAGAAAGTAAAAAACCTTAGTTCCTCCTGTTTCTCTATGTTGTTACATTGACATGTACAACAAAGCAACAACATTACCACAATTCAGTGCTGGAAAATTGCAACAGTTGTGATTTATCTTAAGCAAAGAAAGTATACTCAGAAACAATCTTCAGTTTATACAAGGAAGGGAAAAAATTCCTTTCCTCCATTCGGTCTCCCCACATGGATACCTCTCTTTTAGGCCAGAAAAAAACCAAACAAACATTTCTTTTCCTTTACCATTAAAGATGCTATGTCAAGCTAAGAATATTGTTGTTTCATGAAAGGAAAAAAAATTCACATAGACATTGACTGAAAGAGAATGATGGAGAAAAAGTTTGAAAACTTTCTTGGGGGAGCATTCAATTCTAAAAGCGCTTAAGTGGGTATTTTCCTTTGCCATGGTTTTAAAAACAGCTAGATTTTGATCATCTAGAAAAGATATGTTCTTTTTACTATTAGGAAAGGGAAACTTAGTGTGACATTATATTCTACTCCATCTCTGAGCTTTTACTGCCAGGAAAGGTATGAAAAGATATTTCCCAGGAAGCACTCGGTACCTGTGTTTTGATACAGTGGAGTGTGTATTTTTCAGCTGGGACTATAACACTTCAACAGTGGGATCATAACTGACTTAAAAAGGCCCTAATCTGTAGTATCTTAGTGTACTGAACATGAATATAACCCTGAAAATTTTTTATTAGCTCTCATTTTGAAGACATTTCATATGATTCATTTTATATGTTTCACCATGTAAATTTATCCAGTAGGACTGCAACAACATCCTAAATCAGCCTAGAATGATGTAATATTGCATCGTATTGCATAATACCATCATGCACACATCATCCAGAGTTGATTGCATCATTTTCTGATGCAATGCAATACTACTTCCAGGCAGCTACTGAAGCAAGCTGACGTCAGTAGTGCACTCTAGAAAGCCCTGTCAGAAAGGTTGAGCACTGAAAATATTTCAGACTTTGTGCCAGACAGTTTAAGCTACTGTTCCATAGAACTGTTATTAGTTTATCCATTTAGGCACAATACAGAACAGTAATGCCTCGAAAGTGCATTAATAGCGTGGACAATTTCTGCTCTATTTGTGGGGAAGTGACATCTGCCAACCAGAAGAAAAGGATCACTTCTCAAGTGAAGAAGGCCTATCATCTTTACTTCGGATGCAAGATTGGTGACCAAGACAAGCCTTGGCCCTGCATATATGCTGAGCTACATGTACAACACAGCATTCATAGAGGTTAAATGGCAAAAGACCATCAATACCGTTTGCAGTCCTCATGGTGTGGAGAGAGCCAAGCAACCACATAAAAGACTGTTACTTCTGCTTGGTTCCTCCTCTTTCTGGCAGAATAACGAAGCAAAAGAAGTCGAGAATAGTCTACCCAAACATTCCGTCTGCATTGAGATGACTGGCTCAACAATTTGCTGCAGGGTGATATGAAACAAGCATGGAATGCTTTTTGCCTAGTGTCTTCAAACTTTCTTGGGAATGTTAGGGCAGAAAACTACAAGGAACTAGTAGAAGGCATGCTGATGCAGTGCCAGAATCTTGGCTGCAATATGTCTCTAAAGATCTACTTCCTTCATTCTCATCTGGATTTCTTCCCTGAAAACTGTGGGATGGTTAGTGATGAACATGGAGAACGTTTTCATCAAGATATCGCATCAGTGGAACAAAGATACCAGGGAAAATGGTCCACTACAATGCTTGCTGACTACTGCTGGGCACTCCCCAGAGATGCTCCTGAACAGCTGTACAGGAGACAAGCAAAGAAATCTAAGAAGTAGTCTATGACTTGATTTTTTACAGGTATTAACTGTTGGCCTATTACTATTGGCATGCATTTCATGATGTAAACATCCATTTATTGCAGATTACAAAAGAACTAGAGCCAAAATTAGAATTTGACTGTCATATTCATATTGAGCACATACAAATTGATAGTAAGTGACTAATTTTATTTCAGTAACATGACTTTTGTAAAAATTTGTTGACCAGTGATTGGCATGCATTTCGTGATGTAAACATCAATTTATTGCAGATTACAAAAAAAACTAGAGCCAAAATTAGAATTTGACTGTCATATTCATGTTGAGCACATTTGTAGAATATTTTTAAATGAGCTAAATGTTCATTTTAAAATATTCTACAAATGAGCCAATATAGATATTTCTGATTCTGTTTTTGTTCCTTCTGTGAAGAATAGAATTATACTTGATAATTTTGAAAGCTACAAGCATAGTTTAAGGACAGCATTTTGATAGAAATTAAATTGAAACATCTGCAGTAACCTCTCCCTTCCAAATAATTTGATGAAATTATATTCAAGTCAAGACAATCCTATCATTACATGGTTTACTCTGGAACTTTGCATAGAAAAGTGTATTTATTACACTCTATGGAGTATTTAAATCCCAAGATATGCTCCTAACTATTAACATATTTAATCTGCAGACTGATGTCTATTTTTTCATAGACCTGGGACATGTCCTTTGTGTTCCATCGTGTGCTATTTTTTGCTCCTTTGAGTTCATATGATTGGTTATTGGACAAAAGTAGTGAGTAAATCAGTGACTCTATGTGTAATGACAGTTATGTTAGGTTGTTTATTTCATGTGGTTCCTTAGTGTTTTTGTAAGTATAGTTAAAAAGGTATTTAAGCAATCTTTCCTCCAAGAACAAAAGAATAAATTCAAAGATAACATTTCTACATAATTAGTTGCATTACAATCCAATTAAAAAATACATTGTTATCACCCTTCTCATTTTTAAAGGACTTAAGTTAGCTGCAAAATTATTTCACTTTGCTAATATCAAAAGAAAAATATAGAAGACACACAATAAATACAGGTGTAAAATACATAAACACACATGTAGAAAAGAAATATTAGTGAATTTTAATCTGATAATAAATTTTTGATAAATTTTAACCATGCCATGTATGACTCATTTTTGCTTAACTGTAAATAATGCTTCTGATTTAGTTTAGCACAAACATTTCTACCACTTCCCTCTTGAAATATCACTATAATAATATATAACAAAGGAATGAAATAATAAAAAAGGAGAGGATGGAGAAATATTTGGAGTGGAGAAATATTCTTAAAAGATTTCAATAAATTTCTAGAAGATGCAAGGAATATAAAACTTTGTTGACAGATTTAAAACAAAAAGTAAATCATAGCAGCTCAGAAAACAGGAAGAAATGCAGTAGTGGAGGTCTGAGCTGTGTAGCATAACTCCAGTGGTGATCCCAGTTAGGAACAATTAAAAACACTGAGAAGAAGGAAAGCTACACCATACAATTAGTTCAATGATAAGCTGGTTATTGAGTGAAGAGTAGAATCACAACAATACTTCCTCCCTACTCTTCCATATCTCAAGATGAAGCTCAGACATCCCAAGGTGAAGTTCAGACGTTTCTAGATAGTTCATATATAACTCACAGCCTAGAAAGAAAGCTAAAGCTCTGACAACTAAACAACACTAAAACGACTTTTCTGAAGAAATCAAGGGAACTGCAGGCATAAAAGTAGGTCTTCTTGTCCAAAGCTCTCTTCATTTTGAAATTTGAGACACTGTTCCCACTTCAGACTAAATGCCTTTTCCTTATTCACTGTCCAATGTGAAGCTGCAGCAGACATTTCTGCCCATTTGAGTCAGGCATCATGTTTGCATGAGAGACATAGCCATTAAATAGAATATTTAAATAACAGCAGAGGAGACTCAAAGTTTTTATCTTAAAATGTCAACCCAATCCACTATTCTTCTTTATAAAAAGTCAGCAAAAGATCATAAAAAATATGAATAAAACTATTAGCATGAAAGAATGACTCAAATTAGAACACTTGATTCAAAAGAAACAGAATTCAGAAAGCAAAAGAGAACTTTGAAAGGAGCCAATTATCCACATGAAAATTTGAGTGGCTATTGCATCCCAAAATAAAAAAAGAACAATGGAGAACAAAAATGAGTTCTTTTTTATTAAATATGTTATTGCAAAAATCAAATAGACACTTACAAAAGGTGATATTAAGAAAATCAGGGGGCCTCCCTGGTGGCTCAGTGGGTTGAGCGCAAGCACTCTGAAGCTGTCCAAAGCCACTGCAGCACGAGTTCGATCCCCAGCCAGGGAGCTTCCACATGGCACTGCAGACCTCTCCTGCCTCGCCTGCTGCTCCACTCAGCAGTGTACTTCAGCAGTTCTGTTCCCTCCTCTGTCTCTGATGAATCCTCTCACCACCCCACACTCTGGCCTACACCCCAGCTTGTATGAATAAATAAATAAATCTTTAAAAAAAAAGAAAAAGAAAATCAGAACAAGAGGAAAGTTGAAAGAAGAGAAAAATGAGAGGAAACATTTAAGAGACATGGGGCATCAATCCTGGAAACTTGACATTGACCTACTACGATATCTGGGAGAAAATGGAGGGCAGTTAGTAGTGAAAAAATAGAAAAACAAGTCTAAATTAAAGCACAGAATTCTTTAGATTGTAAAGGTCTGTTAAATCCCCAAGTTGAGGAAAAATATCCATATCTGAAATTACAGAACAGAAGGGATAAAAAAGAACTTAGAAGTTCACAGTTGTGATGCTGGCAACATGTCATACTTGAATCAGATTGACATCAAAAATTTTACAACAATACTAAATATTAGAAGCCATGAGAACATGCTTTTTAAGCACTGAGGAAAAATTCTAGGCTTAGTCATGGGGCAATTATGTGTGATGGTAAAGTATGACTATTTTTAGACTTTCAGAAACTTTTTCTTAAATATTTTTCAAAGGAGGTTACTTGAAGACGTGCTCCAGCAAGACAGGTGAAAACCAAGGAATTGCAAGACATTGGGGGAGAGTACAGAAGAATTAACCAGTGAGTTCTTTGACAACAAATCCTAGTGTATTGCCTGTATGGGTAACACAGTTGCAAGCAGGCATGGTCATAGCAGAGACCAAGAATTCTGTATCCGTGCCGGGGCCTGGGGTTAAAGGAAAAGCGCAGAAAAAACTAAGACCAGAGCAAGAAATGAATCTTCAATGGTGTAGATAATAAATTACTGTTCATTCATATTACTTGAATTTTCTAAGAGTAAAGATAGGCTAAATGATACAATTGGAAAATTTTATAGATAGAGAATACACATTCTTTAGAATTAGACTTAAAGCATGTGGAAGAAATGGCCAAAATGAATAGTGGCTTAAAAACAAGAAGTTTTATTTTCTTCTTCAAAGCAAGTCTACTTGTCAGATTATAAATATCCATGAGTTCTTCAGTACCCCAGGCTCCATAAGCTTTTTTCTCTGC
Organism: Scalopus aquaticus; assembly: GCA_004024925.1. NCBI lineage: Eukaryota > Metazoa > Chordata > Mammalia > Eulipotyphla > Talpidae > Scalopus > Scalopus aquaticus. The sequence goes on along the minus strand of PVIJ01003923.1, from coordinate 50,942 downwards.
TAGGGTAAGGCTCTTGTCCATGCTGTCTTTATTCTGCCCAGAAGGAAGGAGAAAAATTAAGGCACCTCGGAGTGTACTGCCCTTCCTTGGTGGAGATTACCCACATCATGTCTATGTACATCTCATTGACTAATCTCGGTTATATGATTACACCAAAGGCAATTGGGTGGGGCTATTCCCATTAAAATTTGGGGAAGCTAGAAGAGCTATTTGTAAAGGAAGAATGGAGAAGAGATAATTGGGGACTACAGCTCTCAATTTCTACAGATCCAGAAGAAAAATCCTTTAGGTTGCTATTGTTATAGACCTTAATGTCTACATTTATTGCCAATTATCCAGTTTCCTTTAAAACTTACTTTCTGTTTGGGGAAATATATAGAAAGATAACTAGAAAATGAGTAGATTTGCTAAATCAGGGTATTAGACATTTTAGAAGGGCCCCTGAATTGATATAACTGTCAAATGTAGTATTGTGACTAAATAATGTCTTACACATTTATGTGTTGCTACTCTTCAGGCAGCTCTGCCTTTGACTAATAAAATGCAATCACACTTACCTTAATTCATTGCAGTTTACTGGAGCATAATTCAGTGATAGATACTTGTGCAAGTGTAATTGTTACCATGATTTTGAGGGGGTGCGTCATAGTTATAGAGTGGTTTGTGAACATTTCTACCTTTAGAAAAAGCAAGCTCATACTAAACAGGGTGGAAATGCTTCTTATGAGATGTTATAGTAAAGATTCATGCATTAGCATTTCAGATTTATTTCACAAACTATTTCCTTTTTGCCTGAAGCATTTCACTTTGTTCTATTGTATTGTCAAATCGTAATGTTTCTATCTTATTTTTGTAAGACACTTTAGATCATTTCTGGAACAAGGTGGTTCTAAACACAAAATGGGATAACATTCCTTCTCTGCAGGCAGGAAGTGGCTGCTGTAGTATGTCCAATTGGCTTCTCATCTGCGTGTAAAGAGGTCAGTTCCAAGTGCCATTGGCAGTGACCTTTGGATGGTGAATAGCACTTTGAACCAATATTCAATTTGCTCTTTTCTTTTTTGAATTGACTTGAAATTTGTCATCAGTTTCCAGCCGATTTCTGGTTTCTTGGAAGTATGGCTTCCTTCTAAACACTTCAGTGTCTCTTGTTGTGTTTACTATCCCCACTCCTTAGTGGGGCCTTCAGTGCTTTGCAACCTTAAACATCATGTCTTTTGAGGATTTTATTTTCCTCCCTGATTTCCTTATTTTTTGTTTTCTGGACACTTAACATTGTTGTCATCTGGTTCACTCTTTGAATCCTGAGTCATGCTGTTTGATTGGTGCATTGTGCTTTTTCTCCCCTTCTATGATCAGTGTGAAATTCCAAATGTTTTCCCCAGGGGATTTTTAGTTTTCTTTTATATCTATTTTTAGCCTGCTCTGGGGCTATTAAATCCAGACTTCCTTCCATTTAATTCTGAGTTTCTATGGATTATCTAGTTCTCATATCCAAACTTAACTGCCAAATGTACAATCCTCTTCTTGGCTTGGGTCAATCCCCCTGATCTTTCCTCAGCTACACTGAGAACTTTGAAGTACAGTTCTCTCAACTGGTGGCTGCTGGCAGAGAGGCAAACTGCCTGAGATGGATGGGGGATGGGCTGCCATCACTGCCAAATAGCTGTGGCATCATAGACAGTGCAGAGGACCTTGCCAAAGACTGCACATTGACCTTGTTTGGCTCCTAGAGCAATGATGTAAAGCTATTGAAGTAATTTCGAGATTGTGACAGATTAGACTATCATCGAATACTTAAAAGTAAGATAATCTCAGCAGAACATGCAAGAAATTTTGAAAAGGAGTAAGGATTGTCACTCTGTCCAAACTGTAAATTTCCTTTGGGCCTGAAGAATTTGACATTTGGAGTGATTTACCAGAATCAGTGTAGCTGGAAGTAAACTAAATATAATCTGAACTGTGTTCCAACCATCTCCATAAATGGGAATACCAAACAAATAGAAGACAGAATAATAAGAAGAGGAATCATATGAAAGGAGAGGAAATATACCTGGTGTTAATAATTCAATTTATATAGGGTATGAAAGTCATGTTAGTGGAAGCAATAACCCAGGTACTAATTAACAGTGCAAAAGTCCAAACAAAGCTTGCTGGAGTCTGATCAGGAAGCCCACACCCATCAGTGATTAATGCAAGTGCTTCTGTTTTTTATATCTCAGTTTGCAACTGATATGCAAATTACCATAATGAATAGAAATTAGCTTTGATTGGTGATATTGGCAGTTTATAAATGGGCATAAACTGCATAGTGAAATTGAAAGCTGTTAGGAAAAATAATTTGGTTAAAAATGTTTAGAGACACTCTGTATACATATGAAAATAAGCTAAGAAACCAGCTAGGCCTATATTCTTTACTCTTAAAATAATGCCCAGTGCTTGATCCCTTAGTGAGTCTGTGGTCAGCCATTGGCTTAAAAAGATTTCTAGTTTTCTGGAGCTGAATGCTGATGTATTAGGTCCTGATTCTGGAAGGTTAAATCTGCAGTCAGTCAATTTTTCATGTAGGTGGACAGATCAGTTAAAAGAAGAGCACTGGCATTTCTTTTTCTTTTTCTTTTTTGCCTGTTTCCCATTTGTTAATGAATGTTTATTATTTGTCTTTAAGTGGGAGAATGTTCTATGAGACTTCCTTTTTTAAAAACTGGGTAGATCGTTTTACAAATGGCTAACTTCCAAACCAACTTCAGAAACATAAGAACGGTATATGAAGAATCAATTATTCTTACTGTTTAAAACTTCTATTTTGAAAAAAAGAAGTCTTATTTTCTTTAAAAACCTTTTTCATTTCTTTGATTACTAGTTAGGGTGCACACTGTTCCTAAGTGTGCTACCCACATGTATTTCCAGTTTTGTCAATGCTCAGTTCCTGCTCTTTGTTGATTTATCTTGCAAATATTTTGCCCAGCTGTTTTTTAACTCTGTTTATAGCTTTTCTTATTGGCAGAATTTTGAAAATTTCAGATCTTTAAACCTAGCATTCTGTCCCTTTGTTTTTGAGTTTAGCCTTTTGTTTTTCTCCCATGCTGGGCAAATTTGCTTATTGAAAATTTAATGTTTTTTATGATATACTTCATTTTTAGCTTTTCTTTTTCTGATTCAACTTTGATCATACTGGACATACTGGAATTGTTTCAGAGCTATTTGTTCTGCAAATCTTCCCCTCTTATTCATTTGGAGTGCCTTACTTATGGTGCATCTGTGCTTACATAACTGACAGTACTATGTTCTTCACATTATTTTCACTTTATAATATTTTAATATTTACTAGGGTTAAATTCCCTTTACCCATTACTAGTTTTAAATTTCCTTAACTCTTCTCATTCTTTCATATTCATCTAAAAAAACTGTCTAGTTTTAAAAGAACTCCTCTTGCCATTTTGATATAATCACATCATAGTTATAAATTAATTGTAAAAAAACTTCTAAAAATATTCTATTTCTCCATTAATGAACATAGGATATTTTGCCATATATTCAAGTTGTCATTTATATGAATAACTTAAAAAATGTACTCATGATTCTTAAACATGTGTTTAAACAGTTTCTTTCTATATATTTTACATTCTTTTCTACTCTATCTTCCATCTTACTTTTTTAAAAAGCTTCAGCTAATGTGCCAGAGTGATTGCATCTCCTGTTTTATCTTTTATCTATCACTGTTACTGATCTTTCTTATGAAGTATAGTTATTTTTCAATGGGTTATCTGCATAAATATTATCCCCCTTTTCTAATATTTCAAGTTCTTTATATTTTATGTTGTTACCTGAAATGCTTAGGAGAATTTTGCATGTTTGTGGGGATTGTAAACATCTCGTGTCTAGTCCAAATTTTAATGTATGAAGAAGTCTAACAGAATTTTCCCACTAAGCAAGAAAATGGCTATTGGTTTTGGATAGTTTAATACTTTTGCACATAAATAAATACTTTTGCATACTAATTAAAAAGTTTTAAAACAAGGAATGGGACTGATTTTTAGCTGCTGTGTTGAGATAATCAAAGGTTTTTGTGTGTGCTTTGGGGCTTTTGATGAAATGTGTCACATGAAAGGATTCTCAATTAGTTGGCTTCATTTATTCAAGGAGATGTTTTCAGAGTTAAAATGCAATGAAGCCCATAACACATAGCAATTTATTAAATCTCTTGTATAAAAATAATAATATTACATGTTTTTACAAGTGAATTTTACCTAAAAAGAAACAAATATTTCTTTTTGTCTTTATTAGACAGCTTTATTAAACAGCTCCTCAGAAGCAAATGTTTTTTTAAAAATATTAAGACTGGAACTTTATTAAGGTGGAACTTTCCCCACCAATGATTGATTGATTGCCTCAGTTTGGATTGTTTCTGGATTGATTCTCAGATTGGGCAGTTTGGAAATATTTTTCTCTTTTAAATTATAATTGGAAATTTTACTGTTTCACAAAACGACTTGCTAATGTTTTTCTTTCACAGAGCTTATGCCTTCTCATACAAGTTTCAGGAAATTATCTGTGACCAAGGCTGTTTTGTTATTTTTGTTCACATACGACTCATGGCTTTCTGTCTTCATTTAGTTTTAAACAAGCCTAAAGGAAAAGATCAAGATATTGATTCCACGCAGCAGTAACAACAAATATAAATGTATAAACATTGATATTAAAAACTCATTATTTAACCAATAGTTTTGTGTTTTGTACAAATGTGTACTCTGTGTAAACAAAGTATTCTGTGAGTTCCTAGGAACTTGAAGACTGATCTTTTAAAATGGACATTTTCAGGTTGAAGTTGTTAATACCACCTTTTAATGGAAGCTATTATCACGTTTTTTTTGGAGCTCAGTTTGGGTGTCCTTTGGTTCTATACAAATTCATTATAAATGAAGAGTGAAAGGAGTCAATATAAGTTTCAGAAAGTCTCTTCATCAGACAGTACACCTGAGGTAACCTCGAAACCCACAGCTATATCTCTACAGAACACCAAATGTAACTGTTTAATTTCATATTTGTACCATCTAGATGTGGAGCAGTATCTAGGCGATACTCTATAGGTAACATAGTTATAGAAATAACTGGCAATGAACCTGATTTTTATTAAATCTATTATAAATCTGGGGCTATGAAATAGAACTTGAACAATTACTTAAAAAAGAAAAGTCCATCAGACTACAAGAAAAAGAAATTTAGCATTTAATTTTTTAACTAGACTAAAGTTTATAGTTTGAAAATAGTAACAACTTCAGGGGTGCCGTGTCATCCAATGGAAAAAAATAAGAGAATGTGGCTATGAACCCCCTCTGTGACTTATGTGTGTGGTTGAAGAATTAACCTCATTCAGTTTCAGTTTTCTTACTGTTAAAATACAGATAATAATAACCATCTCATCAAATTGTTTTAATTATTACGTTAGGGTGTATATCTATATTTATGTATCCATGTCAGTCCTGTCTTTTGCTGTTCAGAAGTTCTAGAACAGTAGTAAGGGCATCACTTGGAACCTTGTTAGAAATAAGACTCAGCCCCACATAGCCTTACTGAATCAGAATCTGTAATTAAACGAACCCTATGGGATGTTTCTGTGCATTAAATATAGAAGCATTGTCCAGTCTAGCATAGAATCTACCAACAATGTTGTGTCACTTTAGTTCCCTTCATTTAAAATTAAAAAATGTCTGCTTCCCCCTACATAAACAATAATAACAGCAACAACATGACCACCACAATATGGGCTTAGCATATTCTCTCGTTGGACGTAATTTCTGGTACTTCTTCCATATGGACAATATGTTTGGGATTCCCTTCTCTGTTTCATATTTATTTTTACTTCTTGAAATAAGATGCTAAAATTGAGTTTGAATAGGACATCAAGAGTAAAAAGGTGTTGAATTTTCAAAGACAATTTAGAAATGCAGAATCCATCACTTCCATAATTCTTGGGCCCTTTACCAGTTGGAGGATAAAAACTATGTTAGAATATGGAGAAGGTAGATTTTGAGCAGAATGTAGCTTTGGAGGTAGCTGTGCTGTGAGCCAAACCCCCCTTGGAGGCACCTGTTCTCCATCACTCCTGATAGTGAAAATACTTCCAAGGGCACTTAGGAATTTCAGTGTATGACTATTACCTTGAGACTTTCTGTGGTCCGGCTCTCACCAGGTATATTTAGAGGGCAAAGCAATTCTAACTGCTGTGTTGGTGATAGAGACAATAGAAGAAGCAAAGTTGGAATGTGCTTGTACTTCTGTAGTCTGCTGGGGCATGGGATGTTTAAGTGTTTGCCATAGACCCTGTATTGTGTTGAAAACAGAATCTTAAAAACAGTGCTCTGAATCTGTGGCATTTGACTATTTTGTCTTATAAATATGGCTATTTTGACTGATTTAAAAATATCGGATTACTGGAAAGGGAATTGGGAAGAAATAAGCACAATCTGCTGTTTAAGTCTACATAGTACCAGTGCGCCATTGTATGGACACAGAGAAGGAGAGAACAGAAATCACCTGACAGGGAGTGTACTGGGTGAGGACCCCAGTATCCTAACAATGAGAATTCACAGCCACTTGGGGAAAGGGATACCTTGTCAGACCAAAGAAACTGCAGTTAAAGCAGCTATTCAGAAACCCTTTGGAGACTCCATCAAAATGCTCTTTAAGAGTCAGCTTTAAAAATCTGTTTGTCTGGGGTGTTTGAAGCCATATAACAACAATGGGACTCAGATATTAGTCTTCCCTGTTCTTTTTCCTTATCACCAATCCCCAGGATGGAACGAAAACAGTTCCAAGCTAGTGGGGGAACAAGGACATAATGTTAATTCAGTTCAATTTTTTTTTTGTTATCTTATACTAGACCTTTTAATTACTAAATTGAGTTTGTGTTTATCTTAAAATGACTATAGGACTATTAAGTAAGAGTGAACTTGTGAGTATTCATCTGGTACTAGAGGAACTCCCCCTATTAAAAAAAGTTTTGAGGATAATTGTGGTAATGAAAGAGTAATATTTTAATTAACTAATGAATTAAGCTAGTTTAATAAAAAAGTTCTACATGTATCTTCAAGGTCTAACTTCTAGCTCAAGACTTAATGTATAGGACAAACTAATCCCACACTGAATAATCTATGACATTCCCTAACAATTAAAATATCTGTTTTGAAGCATATTGTGTAATAAATCTTAATATTATGCTTTTGTGAACGCTTGATTTTTTAAAAAAGATTTTTATATAAATAATATTCTAAAATTAGAGCTTATTTGTTGTACTTCACTGTAACTATCTCTTCACTTAAACCTTTGTAGCCCCAATTTCCCAGTAAAGGGTGTGGCTAACAGCTGCTTGTTATAAGATTGGAATTTAATTTTGTTTTCAGTGTTTTTTATTTTTTTAGTTATTAAGGCAGGCATGATTTGATATGCACATAAAAGAAGAAAAATATAATTATTTTACTTAACTAATACATTGTGGCAAATTTTGCTTTTTGTCATGGAGCATATTATAGGGAAGAATGACAATATTTAAAGTTTCGTACTTATATTCTTGAAAATGACATATTTGCAATGGAAATGGTTATTAAAATAAATTTACAAGTTAATACTTTTTAAGTTTAAACTATAACCTTTCATTCCAATGGTATCTAGTTTTGCCATAATCTCCAAATGGACAAGGAAGTTTCAGGTCCATAATGGTGAAATATAAACTTTATGATGAAAATACAGAAATGCTATGTCCTCAATATATTTAACAACACTTGGTGTTACAGATTTAAGATTCTTTCACTAAATATTTATTATTATAAAATGTTAGAATTTTTTAAAGGTGTGGCAAGTTGCCTTTACCATATTACCAAAAGCAGTGTTCTATACCTTATCTGCTATACATATTAGGTGCTCTATAATGTTGAATAATAGTCTCTTACCTCTTCTCTCTCTGTGTGTGTATATATATAATATATATATATAATAAAATTATATGTATATCAACATATGTACAAGTTTATATATATTTAGCAGCTGTCACCAGAATTCTTAGAGAACCAGAAATGTTACTTCAAGAACTGTTTGAGTTGGAGGTTATGTTCCAAAAACTTTGATATTGATAAGCACCAAAGTTTGCGGAAAAAGGAAGACAATGGCTGTACCTGAGAGAAACATTACTTTTTCAGAATTGGAAAGAGGAGAGGAGACATACACAATGAAGAATGGCAGAGAAGAACCAAGTGGGATTACATGAAATGAAAGCTAGTGGCAAACCCTTGTGGTGATGTAATCAAAGGGATTTTTAGAGCTAGTGACACATATTTCAATTTAAGTTGATTTTGTGGCTTGAACATAAACACTTTTTTGCTCTTCTTTCCAGAAATCATAGAGTAGTCTACAATGCTTTCAAATTCTTACTGTGTTTACTAATTTTTTTTATAGAAATCAAAGAAAATTTATTTCAAATTTAGATTGGAAAAGGAGAGACAGCTCATGGAAAAGCAAGCTTCTAGAACAAGAAGACACAATGATGAAAATCTTCATCTTCTCTCCCTATGCCTTACAATTTTTTGAGAACATGGAGAGATTTTTTTATTTCCAAAATACATGGACTTCTTTAGAGTAAAGTGGTAAGCCAAATTAATGGGGTGTTGTGTACATGACGTTTAGGTTTCAGAAAAATTTCTTATTACTGTCTTTGTTTACATTTCAGTTTGTGTTTTGACAGTTTTCCATTTTAAAGAGGACATCTAACAGACTTACTGTAAATCCCATGTATTTATCATAGCAGTCTTTTTCTTAAACATTCTAGAGCTCAAAGCATTAAGAATTAGGAAACAGTTTTCTTGGGGAAAGTTTAGCTCAAATAACATCTTGATTCACTGATTTGTTTGGGGAAATCTATGAACAACAAATTAATTGCAACAAATAACTATAATCAGAAGCCCATATTTATATGACACATTGCTGGACATCTGGATCTGTACTGGGCAATATCAGTATCTCTACGTACACACAAAAAATAGGATTTGATGAGCCAGAAAAATCCAGTGTTATTATGCAAGTCTAACACAACCAAGTTGTTCCAATAGATTAAAGTTATGCACTCATGAAGAAAGACAAGTCTTTCTTGTAAGCCACTCAGTATTTTAAGGCTAAAAACAAATGTCCTGGAATAAATCTGCTTCTATTTTATCTTCCTCTAAATTTTTTTCTTTTATAGAGATCCATATTCTCACTTTGACATATTTAGTGTCATCCAATAAAAGTCAGAAGAAGTAAACTAATTGGAAACAAGATATGTATAGTTGGATTTTGGGAGTGTTCAATGACTTTATTTGTAAAATATATTCACAATGTCCTCATATACTTAGAAATTAAACAATATTCTTCATAAAAAAACACAAAGTCAATGAAAAGAATCAGTAGTGGAATTAGAAAATACTTGGAATAAAATGAAACCTAAAATAAAATATATCAAAAATGTGAGGGATGCAAGTAAAGCCATTCTTTACAGAACAATTTATGAGTTTATATGTTCATTATAAGTAATCACAAATTAAATTCTCTAACCCCTCACTTTAGCAAAAGGCTAAAAAGAGAACTGATTAAATCCAAAATTAGTAAAAGGAGGAAATAAAAAAGGCAAAATCAATTAATTGAAATCAGGAAAACAAGAGAGAAAATGAGAGTAAGCATATTCTATAAAATGATCAATAAAAGTTCTAGGGAAGTTAAATAAAAAATGAGAGATAAACTAATAATATCAGAAACTTTTACTAATAGGAAAATCACTATTGAAATAGAAAAAGGATAATTAGAAGCCATTGTTCACCTTGCACCATAACTAGACAAAGATATGCAAGAAAACATAGGACAATAGTCCATATGATGATAGACACAAACTCTAAAAATCTAGCAATATACAAATGGGTTATGCATCATGATCAAATGAGATTTATCTCAGAAATACAAGACTGGTTTTCACTTTTTAAAATCACAATATTTTTATTGAGAAAACATTGTTTTACAACACTATGTATTATTTAGGGGCATACTCTCACAGCTCCTCAGACGTGGGTTGTCATACCACACCCATTACCAAAGCACCTGTAGTCCTCCACTGTAGCCCATTGGGTCCCCTCTTGCCTTTTCTGCTCACCCTCACCTTCCCTGTCTGGTTGCCCCAATTCTGCAGTCAGATTTCTAAGGTTTGTTTTATTTGCTTATATGCCATGTATGAATGAAATCATCTAATATTTGTCATTTGTCTTTCTCCTTTGACTTTTTCCCCAATTGGTATAGTCCCTGTCAGTTCCATCCATGTTGTAGTAAATGGTAAGCGTTCTCCTTTTTTTTAATAGCCGAGTGTATTTCCTTGTGTATATAGAGCACATCTTCTCCATTCATCTGTTGTTAGACACTTACATTTTTCCATAACTTGGCTATTGTAAATAGTGCTGCTATAAATATAGGAGTGCATATATCCCATAAAATTAGTGGGTTTTTAAAAAAATATTTTTATAGGTACCAAGGAGTAGAATTGCTAGATCAATCACATGGCAGATGTTTTTTTAATGTTTTGAGGAACCTGCAAACTATTTTCCAAAGGGACTGGACTAGTCTACATTCCCACCAACAGTGTATGAGGGTTCCTTTTTTTTCCTCCATACCTTTGCCCACACATGTTGTTTCCGGTGTTTTTGTTATGGGCCATCCCAATGGGTGTGAGATGGTGTCTCATTTTGGTGTTGATTTGCATTTCCCTGATGTTAAGTGATGATGAGCATTTTTTCATGTACCTATCAGCTACCTGTATGTTTTTGTGAAAGTGTCTGTTAGCTCTTCTGCTTATTTTTTTGTTTCACATTTGAAAATAAATCAATATAATTCACGTAATTAACAATAGAGATGAAAGATCTCATAAGATAATCTCAATAGATGCAAAAAAGAGTTTGACAAAATTCAGCACTTACATAAAATTTGCCAGAAAACTAGGAATTAGAGGGATCTTCATCTAACTGATAAAGGCATCTGTGAAAAACCTATAGTTAACTGCACCTTTATAGGTGAAAACCTAAATGCTTCCACCTCTAAGATCATGAACAAGATAAAGATGCCAGTTCTGACCACTGCTATTCAATGGTTTGCTGAAGATCTTATCCAATATAATAAGGTGAAGCAAAACAAAACATAAAACAAAAACCCCTCAGATCAAAAACAAAGTAAAGCTTTATATTCATTAATAATATCTACAATGTAAAATCCAACGATATATACAAAAATGCTACTAAAACTTATAAGGTTGCTTATCTGCAAACTTTAGGAACAAATTACCAGAACTGTGATTTAAAATAGAAATAATAAAATTGAATTTGTCTGAAGGCTAGTTGTCTGGACCCTATGTGTCCTCCTCATTTAAATATCTGTTTTTATGACTATGCCATATACTATATGCATGTTACAATTGAATTAATTTTATCTACATTTAAGAGCTTGACAACCAGACATCAATCTTTGTGTAGATTGTTAGCTGAGAAAAGTAATTGGTAGATGAGATGATGAATATGGTTTGGGTTTGTTAATGAAATTGAATCCATGTAACATATCCAGTCCCAGTAATGGTTGTAAATTCACTTGTATATTTTGAGGGACAATGCAAAGGTTAATCATGGTAGGTAGAATTACTTTCTAATAGCGATAGCTATCATTCCCTGTTTTTGAAAATGTAGAACAAGCATAATTTTTGTTAAAAGAATGAATATATTTAAAAGACTATTTTGACCAGTCCCAGATTTTGAGGTTAATAATACACTTGAAACACAAAACTTGGGGAACACAGGCTGGTATTATCATAACCAACAGAAAAATGTCTTAATTGTCCAGTGCATTGGTATTTGTTTGTTTATTTTTATCATAACTCTAATATGACTTTTTCAAAGAGACTAAACTCCAAACATCTGTGGCTATTCCTTACATCCATTTCTGAAAACATTCACTGTGTATCTATAGTTTACAGCTATTGGCATGAAGTCTGATTCTTCCAGTATTTATATGTTGTAAATCTGCCAAGCTGTCTTAGAGTATACAGAAGGACTAAAGAACTAAAGATGAGTATTAGTGGTTAGGAGTTGATAGTTAAAAGCTTTCTTACTGGAGTGAGATGAAGGATTTTAAAACCTCTCAACAAAAAGAGTCAAGTTGGTGTTTTGTCATTTAACAACTCTACTTAATTTAGAATATACTTGGAACAAGAAAATATAAATCAAATTTAAAGGCAAAAAATTGAGGGTATGGTGACAGCTTATAAATATTCAAAGAGTATAAATGTCAATGCAAAGGCAGGCTTTATTAGATCATGGACAAAGAAGGTGAAACTTGAAGTAGAGCCATGAATTTAGGACAACATAAATGTGGTGGAAGTATCAGAAGAATAATTAATCCATGAATAATCATTTCTATTAATGATTTTGATTTGAAATTCAACAATATGTTAAAGAGATGCTGTTCTTCCTTGTATACATCTCAAGTCTTTAGCTGGTTAAATTTTAAAGAGCTCTGGCCCATTTAGACATCAACTACTAAGTGGAACAGGCATTTGAGCCTCACAAAGCTAGACTACAGAAGGTGAATTGAGCATCTAGTCATAAAATATTCCACATAAATAGGAACAGTTTCTTGGAGTTACAGTTCCAGTGCTTTTTTCAACAAGACACTAGTATATTTATGGAAGGGGAGAGTAGCAACAGAAAATGTTTGAAACTAGGTAAATTTATTTGTTATATATAACATAGTGAAATAACTAAAACATTAAAGCTTCTTTTGCATCCACTTTTTTGAGTTGTTAATAACTTTTTCCAATATCCTTGTAGCTCCTTATTGTAAATCACTATTCCTCTGCCATTGCCTATTATTCTATGATAAAGAAAATCATGAACCAAGTGAATAGCAACTGTAATAAATATTAGACCGTTCACATGTCTAACTATAAGGTGTTTTCTTTTCTTTAACAAAAGATTTATTTATTCTTTTTATTTATTTATGCATACAAGAACTGGGTGTAGGCCAGAGATGAGGGCGGGGGGTGAGAGGACTTGCCAGAGATAGAGTGGGAAGCAGAACAGGCAGATCGACTGAAATAGACTGCTGAGGGGAGCAGCGGGTGAGACAGGAGAGGTCTGCTGTGCCATGTGAGATGCTCCCTGGCCGGGGATTGAACCCAAGCTGGTGATAGCTTGATAGTGCTGAGACGCAACCTAATGTGCCACCAGGGAGGCCCTAAGCTGTTTTCTTCTTACTACCATTATATTACCCTGGATAATATAGCAACGCTCATGTTAGTTACAAGTTTCATCAAATATTCTAACCCAACTTATCAGATCAAATAGGAAGCCCCAATATTTGGCATCAGTTCAATCAAATCTGGCTCCTGTTACTGCATTTAGCTTTTATAATTTTTCCATGTAATTAAGTTAAACTGAGTAAGATATACAAAAACACATTCTGTAGATTGCTTTAGAAGACTGTATATGTATGGAAGAAGGACGATATCATCTTATCTTTTAAAACATACAGCTCAATCTTGTTCCTGGAGGGTATAGACTTAGTGTTTCTAAAGTAGAAGTGCTGACAGGTTAAATCTCTGGTAAGTGGGTAATGGAATTCTTTTGGAATACAGCAACACTCTTCAGGTCGGTATTGTATACAATTGTTTTCATGTACATTGATAGAGCTGATTATATACAACAGAGGCGGCATTGTTTGTAAAGTCTAAAATAGTAATTTTGTGACCTTTTACAGAAAAAAATTACTGACTTTTGCACAAGCACAGTCTTTAAGTATTAGTACTTTAACTTATAATCTAAAGGAAAAGGTGGACATAAAGCAATCTTTAAGGTTTGATAATTGGATTCCAATTCTTCCTGACCTGTTCTTGCCTTAGTTTCTAAAATGTAAATTTTGCAGATGCATTAATAGTTAGGTCTTAGGCTAAGCTCCCATAACTTGCTTCATACTCAATTTCTGTTTCTGTAATCATGGCTAATAGCAATGAAATGAGAACTAAAAAAAGTTCTATAAGGCTGTTGGCAAATTTCTCACTATGAAAGAGTAGCAGCTTAATTGTTGCTGAAACCTACTTGAGCCTAATGTAAATCATCAATGAGAGACAGAAACCTCTCTTGAGCAGTCAGAACAAAATTCATTGATGACACAAAGGTAGTTTGTTGAGAATCCCTTGATCCACCACAGCCACACCAATCCTTATGCCCTCGGCTTTCTGGTTATATGTCCAGCCTTGGGAGTGTCTTTCGTGAAATTCAGCCTGAGTGAGAAGTAGTATTGTAACTGTGACTTCAGAAGCATATCAAAGATGGTACAAGCAAAGCAAAGATCATTTTTAAACCTTCAATTTGTCTTGATTTAAAACAGAACTGAAGTTTTTATTAGTTACTCCTTACAACTGTTATTTCCTATGTCTCATTGCCTAAATGTTTTTCTAGTTAATTGACATAGTTATCCTGGGTTAAATGGTCCATTTTAAAAAAGAAAAAACCTCTAAGCTCATCATTTCAGTCACCTATATGTGTAGTTTTAGAAAATGCCACTAACAATTCTATTATTCAATTTTTTAAAAGTCAATGTTTACATTGGTGCCTAGTAATACAAAATTGAGATAAGATTTTTAAATTGATATTAGAAATCAAAACTATCTTCACATATCTGTGTAAGAGGAGTATGACTATTAAGACATATAAAATCCCTTAAAAAATAGGAACCAAAGCAGAAAATTCACTTTTGAAATGTATGCTCGATTCTTGGGAGCACTTACAGTAAGGAATTTTATAGTGACGTGTGTGGCACAATCACACTACATGCAGAGGACTCTATGACCTGCAGGCTTTTGTTGATATAATACATGGTCTTATTTTACCCTTTTAATGTTCTTTCTTTTTTAATTAAAAAAAAATTCTATGTCTGCTTTATGTTATCACATTGTGTTTTGTGCCCTCTTGAAAACTGCCTATAGGTTTGGGGGAAAGGTGAGAAAAAAGTTCTTAATTGAACTATTGTAAGAAGAGCTATCATGATGTGTTAAGTTTTCATTCATAAAACCAGAAAAGTAAGGAAACTTCAGACAAGTGTACGGAAGAATCAACTTTCTACGGGCAAGTTGTTTTAGATGGATGAATAGGATAGGGTCTTTCCATTGCATAGTCTATTCTAGGTTAGAGCAAATGCAAATGCCATTTATCTATCAATGAGCACTCATCATACACCAGATGTATATTTCATATACATTATCTTATTGTCCCAAGAACTTAATTATTATTCCATTGTTGCAAATGGAGAAATTCAGCTTATTGCAGTTTAGTAATATCGAAGCCGGTGTACACTGTCAATTTAACCCTTGAGCCACCTCAGGTTCTTGTCTCACGAAGCCGTAAAAAGGAATTCGCAGACATTTTGGATAAGTAAGCAGAGAGAAACAAACTTTATTTAAGAGAGTAAAGAAAAATTTATTTAAAGAAAGTATAGACTCCCGCATACACTGTACTTGGGAGGAGCAAGGAACCCGATGTGTCTAGGGGTATTTAAACCTTTTTTCCTTTGTTCTAAATTCTCATCATATCCTTCTTTGTGACTGGCCCTTTCTCCTAGTGGCTGTACTCCTCCGGGCAGATGTGCCCGTTTCCCTACCTCTTATCGTAGAGTTTCTCTTTTAAGGTCTGCCAATATTTACGGTCCCAATTAGCCTTAAATTTTAGCCTTAAAATTAACTGTCCCCATTAGCTTTACTGGACCTCTGACCTCATCTCTGGACTTTGTCTATTTAGAATTTACTGCCCTTGTCTTTGGAGTATACTTTGGTTAGCACCTACAATTTACTGCCCTTATCTGTGTCTTTGAGGTCCCTACCTGACTGTCCCTGAAGCTGCCTAATTAACCCTAACTTGCCCTGGGACTCAATATTTCAAAACATTGAGGAACAGAGTCCACATTTCCATAGTTTTCTTTTAGAGAGGCTGAAGCTCTTCCTTGGTAACTATGACTTAAATTATCCCACCTGCATCAGACCTAGTTTTTTTTTTTTTTAAATCATGATAAAGTACATCTGGAAAATTCCTAATGGGCACTTGCTTCAGTTCCCAAACCAATAACTTTATTATAAACATAATTATTTTACCCCCCAAAATTTTCATATAAATATATAAGATGTATTCAGGTTTTATACACAATTTAAACATTTTTTAGTGTTAAAGTTATGTTTAATAAAATTATTTGGCACTATTTTTCTTTTATTATCTTCAGGAGTGATTTCAACAACATTTGAATTGTGTCTTTTTATTTATCACCACCCCCACACCAGACCTTTAATCCCCTTGTTCCTTTTCCTCCCCTCCCCCTTGGAGTCAAAGCCCTCAGGATGTTTATTTATATCCTTTGGTTTTTGAAAGTGTTGTACTTTATTGAATTGTCGGCTATATAAATTTATGGTATTCGTTTTCATTGTTCTGACTTACTTTGCTACATATAATTTTCTCAAATTCCCTTCATTTTATTAAAAAAATGACTGCATTTCATACTTTCTATAGCTATATAATATTCCATGGTGTGGACATACTGCATCATTTTGATCCAATGGATATTTAAGCTACTTCCATGTCCTAGTCATTGTAAATAATCAAAAATAATAATTTTTGCAAAATTAATTTGTACATAATAATGCTTTTATTTTAAAAATATGATGTGTGTACTAAGCGAGGATATTTCTTGCCTGGGTATAGACAAGAGACTACTTTAAAAAATAAAAGGTGTGTAATACTTTGGAACTGATCTTTGAAAGCTGACAATAGATCTGAGGCATCCATGAGGGAAGAGGGGAGGGAAGGGAATTTTGGAGGGAGTAAACAGTGGAGTAGAAAGTACAACGAACTGTGGGGGAGGACTAAGGCTACTTTGGTGGAAGAGAAACTATGGTGACCATACCTGAGGAGAGAAATATTATATTGTGAAAAAAACAAACAAGGATGTAAAATAATGATACATCATTAATAAAAAAAATAAACAGAAGTTTGCATCACCCACGAAAAAGCATATATGTTATAATGCCATTGTTCTCAAATGATTTATATCTATGCATTTTTGTGCTTAAGTAGATGCTTAAAAAGATGGTGGGCAAATGTTAATGGTGATCATTTCAGGGTGGTGAAATAACAAGAGTACTTTCATTTTCTTACTTATAAATTTATATAGTTTAATTTTTAAAAAATGGTCAATTTTTTAAGGAGAAAGAGAAAACAAACCATTTTCTTTGCAGGAGGAAAAAAGATATAAGCCTTCAGAATGTGAGCCAGTGACTCTCCTTTGAATCGCGCTCCTTTGGTCCCAATGGCTGACTTTCTTTCCTCTAGTAAACTGTGGTTTGTTCCCACAATTTACCCAGAGCCCAGCAATTTTATAGAACAGATTATCATGATGTTTTCTCACAAGCTTCCTTAAATGGGTTGGCTACTTGATGAGGGAAGAAGACCAGTGTACTTCAGGTGTTCATGTGTGCTGTCCACGGACACATTATGCCTGTTCTAAGGGTATATCTTTGGTTTGTAGCCACATTGGGTTACTCAGAATAAAGGGTCACATTGCACAATCACAGGAATTATCTAGGGAGAGAATTTACACAGTGTTGCATACCAATGTTTCCTCAGTAAAATATTGTACAATTAACAACAAATCAATTATAGAGATT
The DNA here is from genome assembly GCA_004024925.1 of Scalopus aquaticus. Taxonomy (NCBI): domain Eukaryota; kingdom Metazoa; phylum Chordata; class Mammalia; order Eulipotyphla; family Talpidae; genus Scalopus; species Scalopus aquaticus. Next base: position 33,184 of record PVIJ01003923.1, on the reverse strand, counting down.
TCGAAGAGATGTACAACCCATTGGAGGAAAATCTCTCTCAATATTCCTTGTTTAGGTACTTTATCGACTTCCCAGATGCCTCCTTTTTGCCCATATTTTTCTTTGCTGTTTATTAAAACATTTAAAAGAAATTTAGAATTATGTCTTAAAATAGATGACAAAGTAACCAAGATAATGAAACATTAAGATAAAATGGCATACTGTAAGCATATAAATTGGCAATGATAAGTCAAGATTTAATAAAGTATGATAAAAGTTGGAGATGAGACTGAAAACTACAAAGTGAAAGGCTAAAGAAAATAAAATTTATAAATGTGGAGCTACCATACCACCCAGCAATACCACTTTTGGGAATCTACCCAAAGGACAAAAAAACACTAATCCAAAAGAATACATGCACCTGTATGTTTATTGCAGCACTATTTACAATAGCGAAGATATGGAAACAACCCAGATACCCAAAAACAGATGACTGGATCAAGAAGATGTGGTACATATACACAATGGAATACTACTCAGCATTCAAAAAAGATAAACACATGCAATTTGCAGCGACATGGATGGAACTAGAAGGGATCATGCTCAGCGAAATAAGCCAAAAGGAAAAAGAAAAATATCGAATGGTCTCACTTATAACAGGAATATAGGGGAACCAAATACAAGAGTGTCAACCAGCCAGAGAGAGGGGGGAGGACTGGGGCTCAGAACGGGAGAAAGGGGAGCACAGGGGACTGTGGTGATGGTTCACGGGTGAATTGGTGTTGGGAAACCTACGGGGAATATACAGTAATGTAAAAGACACAAATAAAAAAAATTAATAATAAAAAAAAGAAAAGAAAATTTAGAGCTAAAAAGCAGATGATATTGTTAGAGGAACAACCTAAAGTCAGATATAGAGGATATAATAAAAGAAAATCATTAGAATAATAAGTGAAGACAGAATCCAGGGATTAACTGGCACCCTTCTGAGTAAAGTTTCCATGAACAGTCCTTGAGCTTCATACTCTATTCTTTTTCCGAGGCTGGTAGTGTGTTGGTATTACAGGACTTTGAGACTCCCAGATGGATGATTTCAGAGCCTTGAGGATTTTGGCTAAAATTCACTTTTTGTATTTTCCCTATCATGACCCCACCTATTACTTCCAGTTAGATGAATTTGACCCATTAACTCCCCAAACATATGACTGATGCAATTTTTATTTGAGCACAGACTAAAATATTTGCATTTCTTGGTACTAATTTCTTTGAGCAAAAGGAAAAAATAAATGAAATTTAAACTCAGCAAATGCCTTAAATTGTACACTTAGCCTTTATTCCCTTTTTCAAAAGAGAAATCGTTCTACACATTATATCCTTCCAATTTGTAAAGCTGCTTTAAATTACTTTTGTGCCAGTACCAATTCGTATGTCAAAATTATACTGTTTATTTCATTTCACTTCTATGAAGTTCTGGAAAATCTGATCTCCCCTCCCTTTATCTACTGTATAAATGGAAGTGGTACAAACTGGTTTGGATCTCAAAGAATCTACATTTAATTTTACCAAGGTTTAAAATCAGCAGTTTCATTTCAATTCTCTAAACAAACAAAAACAAGCCTTTCTTAAATGGAACTGATATCACTGAGATATAAACAGTGACCAACTTTTTTCTTACTTAGAATAGCTTGTGATTATTTTATTTGATCAACCAGTAATGATTATGTCATAAGCAAAATGATTTGAATTAAACAAATGTCCTTGAATAAAATTTCACCTTGAATTGAGTCCCATTCCACTAAATCTGTTACAGTAAGCCTACATGTTGCATATAAGTGATACCACATGCATGTATTCTCTCTAAACAGGGCACAGATGGTAAACATCATGTTTAAAGTGACACAAAGAACAACCATGTTTTAGAAAGATCTTAAAATCAGAAAATTTGATAAGGCCTGCTGTTCAATAGACGGTAACCAGCACTGAGGCCATTTGAAGAATTATCCATTATTTATTGCCTCTGATTCATTCATTTTTGAGTGAATGACCACTTTCCTTGAGGTAAGATTTCAACAAGATAATTTATAACACCTCTTCAAAAGTAGTTATCCATTGCTAGAATAGGCACAAACCTAGGATTGTCCCTTAAGGATTAGCTAAAGCTAATTATACTAGTTCATTGGGTTTATTTCAAAATAATTTCAGCTGATTTGAACTGGTTTCCAGGTCACAGTTCTAGGGAAGCTGAAATCTGGGTAGACCATGTGGAAATTGAGGAAATAGACATGGTGGTGGCAGCATACACACTTCATGACTTTGCCTGACAGAACTCTGGAGCTGCCCTGAAAGTCCCAGATCTCAGCCTACAGTGAAGGGCCATCTCTGTGCCAGGGCCACTGGTAATCTTCCTGTGTCATGACTCATTTGCTGAACCAGATTAACAAGGATTTCAGATGCTTCTGGGTCAAGCATGCTTGAAAAGTTACATATATTCCTGATTCCCAAGCACTTGGGGGGTGTTAGAGTTTAAGTCCCCTCCAACCCAAGTCCTTTTTTTTAAAAAAAATATGTATTTTTATGTTATTTACATCTTTTACATTTTGTATTCCCCTTGGGTAACCCACCACCAATTCACCCGTGATCCATCTCCGTGGTCCTTTGTGTCCTTTTCTACTCCATTTTGTGCCCTTACCCTCCCCCTCACCCCACCCCCCCAAGTGTCTCTCTCCTATTTGTTTTCCCTCTAGTCCTGTTATAAGTGAAACCATTCGATATTTTTCTCTTTCTTTCTGGCTTGTTTCACTGAGTATGATCCCCTCTACCAACTGGGAAAAGATCTTTGCACACAATACATCTGTTAAAGGATTGATAACAAAAATTTACAAGGAACTCACACAACTCAACAAAAACAAAACCAATAACCCAGTCAAAAAATGGGCAGAAGAGCAAAAAATGCACTTCTCCAAAGAAGAAAAGCAAAAGGCCCACAGATACATGAAAAAAATGCTCAACATCACTTATAATCAAGGAAACGCAAATCAAAACCACTATGAGATACCACCTCACACCTGTGAGGATGGCACACATTAAAAATATAGGCAACAACAAATGCTGGAAAGGATGTGGAGAAAAAGGAACTCTTCTACACTGCTGGTGGGAATGTGAACTGGCCCAACCACTATGGAAAGCTGTATGGCGATTCCTCAAACTGCTCAACATGGAGCTTCCATATGACCCAGCAATCCCACTTTTGGGAATCTACCCAAAGGACACAAAAACACTAATCCGAAAGGATACATGCACCCGTATGTTCATTGTGGCACTGTTCACAATAGCAAAGGTATGGAAGCAACCCAGATGTCCAAAAATAGATGATTGGATCCAGAAGATGTACATATACACAATGGAATACTATTCAGCATTCAAAGAAGATAAACACATGCAATTTGCAGCGACAACCCAACTCCTTGATACCCTCACATCACAGTGGTGCACTGCTCAACAAGGTCCTGTTCACCCCTTTTATGGGACTTCGTGGATATCAGATAAAACATCATACTTCCTACAGGAAGCATTTAGCTGTCCAGCATACTCAAAACAGTTACTGATCATGTCTTCCTTTCAGAAGAAGTAATTAGAAGAGTTTTTATAATTACTTAAAAAGTTTTTGCACCCTAAAATTCTGGAAGTATAGGTCTGATAGGTACCACCTATAGCTTGCCTGTTCTGCTCATTGAACCTGGATTGTGTCCAGTGCTTAGAAGAGTTTCATGCAATTTCTGGTCTTCACCGTACTCTTGTTGCTGCTGCTAGTCATCCACATTGGGGAATAGCCATTAGTTTGGAAGACCAGGCATCCCTTTGTCTCTTGAGCATCTCAGTCCTACCGCTATTTCAAGAACAGTGTCTAGGTCTGTTGCATATTGCCTGACCATATTATTGCCTTACTGACTTCTGTGATTTCTCCAACAGCCCCTTTTATGTAGCCATAGCCAGGTTTAGGTTTAGGCCAGGGTACCTGGGCTCCAGGGCTAAGGAGATAGAGTACTTGGTGAGCTCATTTGAAAAGTTCACTACAATCTACACTTGATCTTGGGGCAGCTTTTTGCTAGGCAAGCCTCTGAACATCTTTGCTCAGGCTGCATTGAAGGATAGCCTTTAGTTTAACTCACTTAACTGCTCATAGAATAACATCTCAGTGATACTCAGTATATGCTGACAAAACTTTTCTGCATGTATTTTCTTCCATTTCGTGGAGCCCCCATTTTAGAGTCATCTTCCCCCGGCCTGCTTTTATGAATAGTAATGCATGTTTTTCTGACTTTCAGTCCCAGAATTCTTATCATATCTTTCATTTCACATAGACTAGCTATGATATAATTCCTATTGACTCCTTTCCCATGTCCTCCCACCCTTTTCTATTATCTGTTTACTTCCATGCCTGTGTGCCAGGCTTAAGACAGCTCATTCCAGACATGTCTTATTCATAGGCAGTTACTGCACAGGCAAAGACAAAGAGGAAATGGGCAAAAATGGTTCAATCCTATGCAAATTATTTCAACCGAGTTCTAACTTGAACAAACCAGATTCGAAAGGATTAACTAACTAGGAGAAAAGTTAAAATTTATCTTTAAGAAATGATCACACATCAAATTGGCAGTGGCATTCCTCTTCATCTAGTTTCAGTTATTCATTTGGCAGCTTAAAATCTTGTTGATGTTGTAGAATTATAATTTATTAGGTTTATATCATCCAGCTCTTTTGATCCTAAGATGATAATTTTATTTTGAGAAACACCAGGTCCAATGATTTGATTACTCAATTAGGAGGAGGTGATCTGAACTTAGAGAAAAATATAGAAAATACATACAACTTCCAGCATTATTTCCTTGAATTTCTATCTAAATTTATTCACATTTATGAATATTAAGACAGAAAGCAGCATTTCTTTTAACTCCAGTATTATTTAGGGAAATAGGGAAAGAAAAGAGAATGTTGAAACTATGCAAGCTATTTCTATTTGAAATGTATTTCTTATAATTCCAAGCTTTGACCTACACTTTTCAAAGTGCTAATCAATACCAAAAAGTGTATGTTTTTAGACAGCAAGTTATTCCAAAAGAAAAGAGTCCTTTTTTATTACAATGGTAAAGCATGGTGTGAAAGTCATTTTCTTTTCAATCATTGTTCATATTCAGCTTTTTTCTTTTTTAACCTACCTAAAAACCTTTTAATACACCATGTTTTTTCAATCAGTTTTTGGCAACATATCTTAAATCTAGAATTGAAACTGTTCCATTGAAAGCTCCCAGAAAAGAGAAAATGAAAAATTAAGTGCTGATTTCAGGCTCATTGAAGTCTCTGCCTAAATCTGCTTTCGAGAATTAATAGTGCCAAAGTTATTTCATTTCTAACTTATTTACTATTTGGCAGAAATGAAAGAATAGAAATCATTATCTTTGCCTCCAGGGCCAACAATTTCCCTTCAGTGAATACCTCCCAAGACAATAACTTTTTTTTTTTAATAGAAAAGTGATGTTTGTATTAGAAAGCAGATATTCCCTTGGTCTCCACTGGACATGAGTCTTCACACTGATGGATAGATAATCCTTAAATTTTGTGAAAATACAGAACTTATTGTATGACACACGACACACTCAAGTTATTGTGCAGCTCTTTGTCATTAAGATGAGGCCTAAGCAGTGAAAGTAAATGGTATCACCAAATAATCTAAGTGATGTGAGAGCAAATGCCTGGAAAAGGAGAAAACTATATATTATTGAATCAGAACATTAAGAGATGGAAAATATCTTTGCGTTCATACAGTCCAAACTTCTTTTAGTTAGAGTCAACAAAATTAAAATCTAGATCATTTCGGGTTGTGCTCCAAATCCCACAGATTGTTTAAGGCAAGGATCAAACCCAGCTTCCAGATTCCTATTCTGGAAAGGAATAAAATAAATATCCAAAGTGTCCTTTAAGCTGAAAGGCATCTCTAACATTGTCCAGTTGCCCACAACACTGTCAGTCAAGTTATATATTATGAATATCATGATTCAGCTGGAAAAAAACCCACTTCTGTTTTCATTTGAAGTTGGGCCACAAATACTCAAATATGCAGCTGGCAGAAGGCTAAATTTCCATCAAAGATTTGTGTTTTGTTTAGCTGATTTTTCCCATCTGATCCAATGGCCAAGTCAGCCAATTTTGAACTTAATTTAAGGGCAATATTGGATAGCCCTAGGTGATAATGATAATAATTACTTCACGTGGTATTTGAAGCTTTCTACAATTCTCTGAGGATAGGGCTAAGGCAGTTGTTTACAAACTTGGCTGAACACTGGAATCACCTAGGAGGCTTTGAAAATAATAATGTCTTGGGCCCAGCCACAGAGATTTTAACTTAATTGGCTGAGGGTACCACGTGGTCATCAAATTTTATTTTGAAATTTGTCTACGTCATTCTAATGTAGAACTAAGATGAGTATTACAGGGTAAGGAAATAAAGTTACTGTCATTGTAACTGACTTGAGGACCTTAGAAATGTTGTCTCCGGTACCCTTAGGAATCCTATTCCTGTTCTTGTCTTTCAAAGGTAATGTGGTGGGCTACTGTGTAAGGGGTCTCAAAGTAGGGGCTGATTCCAGTTTTCCCTTTGATCCTTAAGATCCCTGTTCCTGCAGAGTTCCTGTTGGATTCTGCTAGTCTTCATTCCTCAGGTGGTAAAGGTTTGGGCCAGTGCAAACCAAGTTCACTGCCATGTTGGGTCAGAGTTCCCATGTCATGCTGTCAGGCCATAGGGGGCACACACATTGCTATCTCAGGATACTCCGTCAGCAAAACAGTGCTGTGACACATTCGTTTTTTATTTCTTTTAGACTTTGAACACAGTTTGATATTGTTTTGCATATTGCTATTTTGCATGATTAAGGTACTTAATCATATAAGTGACAACCAGAAACAGAAATGGATACCTTATCACAACCTGGACCATGTGAAAGTACCTCCCAGTTGCCAAAGCTATAAAAAGGGTCTATTGAGTTTTCTTTAGTCTGAAACTAATTCCAGGGTAATATTTCTGTTATGTTTGTAAACTATACCTTTTATACTAGTGAGTTCCTGTATTTACCATAGTAAATACAGACAGCCATGCTAGTAATTTAAAGGTTCTCTGGATAAAGTTACCCTTGTGAGAATGAGTTTACTTGTTAAATCAAAAACTCCCCTTGGGTCTTTCAAGTTGGGATTCTTGTGGAAATCATGTTTCCTTTAGCTCAAAGCATTTGATCATAATATCACTCCTCTCCTGTTTAGCTGTCACTAAACCTCTGGTTCTGACTCAGTTTGGGTTTCCACGTGTGAGTATTCCATATGACACATGGACTGGTTTTCAATTAGAGTATCCAAAACATATCCCCCCAATTTTTGGAAAGATTAATACTGTATTTTTTGTTCTATTGGGGTAATAATATGAAGGAACCATGAATGTAATTATATTTATATTGATGACAAGGTGATAACCAATATATCAGATTCTAATAGACACAATGACCTGTTTTACTAACAACTTTTGCAGTCCCCTTTTATTTGTTTGAATTAAAATTTCTGAGGTAGATGAAGGTACTTAGACATAAAATTTTAAATAGTAATTATTTCCCTCTTATAAGGGAACTTGTCAAAGTATATGAAATGTGTTCATAATAAAATCATATGGATGCCAATACACAAATGCATAAAAAATAAACACAGTCTCACACATTCCCAAAGGCACTGTAATGACCAGTCTTGTCCCTTTGAGAGACACTGAGCCACGACCATCCTATTACAATGTCCAATCCCGACTGTCCCCACTCCCCCAATTCTACATCTTCTGGTGCTTAAACAATTCTATTTCCTATCACTGTGTCGTTGTTCTCTTTCAGCAGAAACAATATGACGACTGCTGCGGATCCTTCTCCCAATGTTGACAGAGAGCCGGTGTAGTTTCATTCTTGTATTGGAATTTGATGCAAATCTGTTTACTCAGGTAAGAAAAGGGTTTTGATAGAATTTGGAGTCAGTTAAGAAAATAACAGTATCTGTTAAATACCTTAATAGTCTTGTAAAGAAAGGAGCATTAAAAATGTTTAAGTTTTGATTTTCATTGGTCTGGCCTCCTATAAAGGAGCTGGAAACATTAGCGTTACTACATGAAGGTTCCAGTTTCTTTGGCTGGGCTTCTGGTTTGACATCTCTGGTCGTAGCTATTCAAGGCAGCCAAGTTTGTTAAAACTTTAACAACCTGACCTCTTTGACAGAAAACAAGCTGATCTGTTACAGATTGAAAGAAAGTACATTTGAGAGCCATGTGAATTACTTTTTTTTCCAAGCTGTTTACTCATTATATGTTTAAAGGTCACCAGTACAACCAGTGTTTCAACTTTCTGGGAATTTATTCACTGCTGGTAACTTAAATGAGGAAGCCCTGGTTTTCATTATTGCCTGGTATTTTTAAGTCTGTGAGTTCTGAACGTCTAATGCACAGGCAGAAAATAGCATGGTTTCAACATTCTGAATCATGGCAAAGAGGTTTCATATTCTCATGATGACCACAGGAACCGGATGTGATATTATCTCCTCCAGTAACCAACTTATCCTAAACAAGAGACTCATACTTTTGCAACTTTGGGCTAAATCTGATCCCTGTAACTTTCAGTTAAAAAACTGCCAAGGTTATGTTTGATTAGGATGAAACAACCTCTTTCAGGAATTTATTTTTATTCTCTCCTAAGAAACATTGTTGTTTGGATGGAAGAATAAATGATTATCAATAGTTTCTCCACATGAGATCAAATGAAGTTTTCATTTGCTTGATTAGGTTTTGCCATATTTTAAAAATTGTCAACCTAAATAAGGTCTTTTTTTTTAATAATTAAAGAAAATCCTGCCACTTATTACCACAATTATAATCAATATTGTTAATTTTTTTTTCAAATGAGCATTTTATCATCAATTGTTCTGGGTAAGGTTCTTAAGGAGGAAATTTGCTAAGACTCTAGGGCTCCTTCTCTTTTGCAGTGCCTAAAAATAACCTGGAGTGTTATTATTTTTTTTTTTAGAAAGTTTAACAGACTTTATATTATGTGCAATATCTGCACAATATCTAAATTAAAATGTAACTTTAGAAATAAAATCTAACCCAGGGAATATTAAATTATACTTTAAATGTTAACGATCTTGATATTTTAATTAATTAATTTATTTTTTATTGTTATTTATGTCTTTTACATTGTGTGTTCCCCTTGAGTAATCCACCACCGATTCACCTGTGACCCATCACCATAGTCCCTTGTGCTCTTTTCTACCCTGTTTTGAGCCCTTATCCTCCCCCTCCCACACTGAGTGTCTCTCTCTTGTTTGGTTACCCTATATTCCTGTTATAAGTGAAACCATTCGATATTTTTCTCTTTATTTCTGGCTTATTTCCCTGAGAATGATCCCTTCTAGCTCCATCCGTGTTGCTGCAAATTGCATGTTTTTATCTATTTTGAACGATGAATAGTATTCCATTGTGTTTGTGTACCACATCTTCTTAATCCAATCATTAATTTTTGGGCATCTGGATTGTTTCCATACCTTAGCTATTGTAAACAGTGCTGCAATAAACATACGGGTGCATGTATCCTTTTGGATTAGTGTTTTTGTGTCCTTTGGGTAGATTCCCAAAAGTGGTATTGCCGGGTCATTTTGAAGCTCCATTTTTAGCAGTTTGAGGAACCGCCATGCAGCTTTCCATAATGGTTGGACCAGTTCACATTCCCTCCAGCAGTGTAGAAGAGTTGCTTTTTCTCCACATCCTCACCAGCATTTGTTGTTGCCTGTTTTTTTAATGTGCCCCGTTCTCACTATTGTAAGGTGGTACCTCATTGTGGTTTTTGATTTGCATTTCCCTGATTATAAGTGATATTGAACATTTTTTCATATACCTGTTGGCCACTTTTTTTCTTTTTTGGAGAATTGTCTTTTTAGCACTTTGCCCATATTTTGATTGGATTGTTGACTTTGTTTTTGTTGAGTTGTGTGAGCTCCTTGTAGATTTTTGTTATCAGTCCTTTATTGGTTGTATTGTGTGCAAAGGTTTCCTCCCAATTAGTAGGGTGCTTGTTTGTTTTGGTTAATGTCTCTTTTGCTGTACAGAAGCTTTTTACTTTGATGTAAGCCCAGCTGTTTATCTTATCCTTCACTTCCTTCACTTTGGGGGATATGTCTTTAAAGATTTTACTGAGATGTATGTCGTGTAGATTTTTGCCTATATTTTCTTCTATAAATTTTTTGGTTTCAGGTCTTTTTTCCATTTTGAATTGTTTTTTGTGCATGGTGTGAGGTAGTAGTCTAGCTTCATTTTTTTGCATGTAGCAGTCCAGTTTTCCCAGCACCATTTATTGAACAAGCTGACCTTTTTCCATTGATATTCTTTTCTCCTTTGTCAAAGATTAGTTGTCCATAGATATGAGGATTTATTTCTGGGTTTTCTATTCGGTTCCATTGGTCTTTATGTCTGTTTTTATTCCAGTACCATGCTGTTAACCTGGAGTGTTATTAAAATATATAGTCTGATTTAGTGAGTCAGTAAGGCTTGGGTGGGTCTATAATGCTGCATTAACTTTACAAAGTCTTGATGATGCTGATACTGCTGGTCTGATAACCATTATTTAAATAGCAAGGCTCTGACCTGTGTGTCAAACTTTAATCTCATCAACATACCTGGCTTGTCAAAATGTGGTTTTGCTGCCCATCTCTGCTCCTCCTGCCAGTATCAGAATTAGCATGACTGAGTTGGGTCCAAAAAATTGCATTTCTAAGCAATTTCTCAGGTTACGGGTATGCTCCTTCAGAAACTTTGTGATCACCACTCTAGGGACTTATTAATTCAGTCCCATTCCCAGGTAATTCAGTCCCATACCCAGGTACATTAACATCATTGGGAACTTGTTAGACATGCAGAATGTAAGGGCCCATTCCAGACCTACAAAATGAAAACGTGCATTTTAACAAGATCTCAGATGATTTATGCATTAAAATTTGAGATACACTACCAAGAGAGTCTCCTAGTTCTCATGTATCAATGGATCAATGGATCTCACTTTAGTGGCCTGGTATAATCAACGATAGAGTTTTTCCAAATTCTGATACCCGGGCTGAATCTCAGAATAATTCCATCAAAATCCCTAGGGTAAGGGGGCAGATCATCTCTGGTTTCTGAAACTCCCAGAGGATTCCAATGTGCAGTCACATTTGAGAACCGTGCTTTAATGCAACTGGATAATGGAAAGTTAAAATCTTGTTTGCCAACAGATGGGGACTTGGATCCCATTGGATATTGTGTTATCAGTTACTGGACCAATAAGAAACACTTTGGATGCGAGCATTAAATTACTTCCATACACTGGGTTTTAGCATACATATTTTGGCTCTGTTGCCTTGCCTTGCTTTACCTTTGTTATACACAAACAGCAGCTATTTATTTCTGAGTTCTGCCTTTCTGGTCTATGACCTTAGAAATATACTCCTTGGGCAATGAGGTTATTTTCTCCCTATTTTCAATCAAAATTGGTATTTTCTGTTCTAGTTAGATTTCACTGGCAACAGAAAGATCTCTTGAATATACCACGGTGCAGATGAACCTACTTTGGAGGAATGAACAGCATATCATTTAACAAACGTGAGATGATTTATGTGATAGATTAAATAGGGAAAAAACACTGCCCTCAACTGGGCCATTTTCCTAAAAACATAGATTGGTCTTGTGTGGGCATGTGAGCTGGAACACTTGTTGTCCTGTGCTGGTATTCTCCAACCTAAAATCTTTCCTAGGCCAGCCAAGGGTTTGTGGTTGATTGTTGATTTTGGAAAAAAACCTCTTGCATTACTCACTTACGAAGAAGTGTTAGATTGCTATCACTTCTTAGGGTAATAAAGACTGCTTTTAATTCTGGGTAGTGTTTCTTAATTTTTTGTTCCGGGAAAGGGTGACCTACATTTCTATATACATACCATAGGAATTTCTGTATGTATTAATGAAGCTGCTGTGTGCTGTTAATTTAGCCCTTGAACCACCACAGGTTCTTGTCCCACGAGGTCATAAAAAGGAATTCTCAGACTTTTTAGATAAGTAAGCAGAGAGAAGCAAACTTTATTCAAGAAAGTAGGAAAAAGTTTATTTAGAGGAAAAAGAACAAAAGCAAAGACTTCAAGGCAGCAGCATTGCCAAGGAGGGGCGAAAGACTGCCATTATGGGCCCATGTATAGGAGATAGTTAGACCCTTTTTTTCTCTGTTCTAAAATCTTATCCCATTTTGTGATTAGCTTTTCCACCTAATGCTATTCTCCTTCAGGCAGATGTGCCTGTTTTCCCGGCTCTTATCTTAGAGTTTCTCTTTTTACCTCCCCTGACCAGGGTCTCCTAAAATGTACTGTCCCAATTAGCCTCAGATTTTAGCCTTAAAATTTACTGCCCAATTAGCTCTCCAGAATTTCTCTGCCCTTACCTCAGATGCCTCTTTTAAGTCTCCCAAAGTCCCTGCCTGTACTGTCTCTGAAGCTGCCTAATTAACCCCAACTTGCCCTGGGACTCATTAGGGCCACGATTTATTTTATTCTGGCAAGAGAAGCATAGTTCATGAGGAAGATGACATTTATTCTAAATTCCTCCTTGGAAATTCGGAATATGTTTGAAATATTTCCTTGTTTTGTATCTTTTGTCAGTTTTTGAATTTATTTCAATCTTTTTGATTCAATGTCTGTCAACTCCACCTAAAAACTCTCATAAGTTCACCACATGTTGTCTGAATTAGTAGTCTTTTCACTTTTCTTACATTTCTTTACCTTCACAAGGCAGAAACTATCGATCTTCACTCATTGCTGCCTTCCTGATTGCAAAAATTGGGAAAAGGGAAAAGGAGGGAGCCTCTCCAGGCAACTGTGCATCATCTAGTTTATTAGGTGGGTTACCCACAATGCTCTCCGCTTTGTGCTGAACTGCTGGAGGCAGGGGGCAGGGGGCTGTCAAGAGCATGGCAGCACAGCAATACATGGACTTTCAGGCATGATTTTACCTGAGTTGTGTGCTCTCTCAACATTTTTTTTTTTTTTTACCGAAGTTACATTGTAGTCTAATATTAAATAAGTATCAGAGTTGCATCATTACAAATCAACAACTGTATATACTACGTTAAGTTCACTGCTGAAAGTTCAATTCTAGCTTTCACCATAAAATTGATCCCTTTTACCCTATTAATCCACCACTTTCCCCTTCCCTCCTTGTAATTTGGCAGGACAAGGTTCTTTCATCAACTCCTGACATCTTTCCCAAGTATGTCCAGGATTATATTGCTTTTGTGTGAAGAGTTTTTGGTCCTGGGACCTTACAATGTTATGTATTTAGTTGATTCAGGAACGAATAAGTTCCTGTCAGGTCCCTTCCTAGCTGTAACCGACAGTCCAGTGTTAGCATCCTGTTATTTTCCCTAACTCTTTTACCCAGATCAATCAAATTGACCACATAATTACCTCACAGCCCTTTGCCTGTGGCTAATGGGACACAATTCCCTCAAGTGAGGAGTGAAGTTGAGTGGTTGTGTCAGAGAAGGATGCGGGCACAACACTGTTGTGTTAACTATAGGCACTGTGTCTCCAGCAGATCTCTAGAACTTATTCATTTGGCATAACTGAAACTTCTTACCCGTTGAACAACAATTCCCCATTTTCTTCACTCCATTCCTTCCCCAGAACCAAAAACCTCTACTTCTATGAGTGTGCCTATTTTAGCTAATGAAGTGGCCATGGGCTGTTTTTTCTTCTGTGACTAGCTCACTTCACTTAGCATAAAGTCCTCCAGGTTCTATGCTGGTACCAATGGCAGGATTTTCTTCTTAAGGCTGAAAAATAGCATTCAGTTGTATGTGTGTACTACTTAATTGTTCCATTTCTCTGTCAATGGATACTTTGTTTTGACTGTTGTGAATAATGATGACATGAACTTGGGTGTGCAAATACCTTTGAGAGCCTTATTTCAATGCTTTTGGATGTATTTCCAGAAGTGGGGTTTCTGGATCACTTTCTAGTTTGATTTTTAATTTTTTGAAGAAACTTTGTACTGTTTTGTGATAGGGTCGATCTCAAGTTAAGTATTTTTACGTTAAACAAAAAACAACAACAAAGGAATATAAGAAAATTTGGGGAGGTGTTGAATATGTCTACTATCGTTTTTTGTACTGGTGATGTTATAGATGATGGCATATGTCTAAAATGATCATATCGTACACATCAAATGTATGCTGTTCTTTGTTAATTATAACTCAATAAGACTGTTTAAAGAGAGACACAGAGAAGTGACTATGATGCATATACATTTTTTTCTCACTTTGTAGTGAGAGACGGGTTACAACAAATCTCAAAGGAAAAGGGTCAAAAGGTTGAGGGCGATGAGACATGAGTGTTGCGATCAGGTTTCAATGAATAATGGACCTGTGCTGGGAAACCCTGTCTGCATTAAAAGCTGAGCACATGGAACCAGCTGCTAGTTATCTAGTTAGGCACTCCTCTCATGTTATTTAAGACCCATGTCTGCCAGACATAAAAGCATCAGCCCAATCCTTAAACCATTGTAAAACATTGCAGGGACACCATCTCATTCAGTTGAAAAACAAAATCTCTACCATAAACATTATTGGAGAAATGTAGTGAATTAAAGAAAAAACCAGTAAACCATTGAATTAATATTACATGGAATACTCAAAAATTAAGATTCTCAGGCAATCTTCCTTCTTTTCTACATAAATGTGAGTTAATGTTTAATAGTTATGATTGGAAAGGGGGATGAGGGCCTTGGTTTGTAGCATTTGTTAATTTCTGTGGTGTAAAGAGTCCACTATGACTAATATCAAACTAGTGCCTGTAAGGCACAATGAGTGGCCCCAGTCAAAGCACACCTTTGGATACTAGGTATCAAAGCTTTATAACTTTTTAAGTCCCCAGATCCAATTTTTCTTACACTTTTAAATGACCTAAGGGCTAATTAGTCAGAATGTACCTCAAAGATGTAGTTCCCCAGCAGAATCTGTACCCATAGGTTACTCCTGTACTGCTCTTCCCCCCCCCCCCCAGGAGGGTTTTAGAATCATCTCAATAATCTCCAGTAATGTGTATTTTTAATTCTGGCCAACATTCTTAGAACTCTAACAAAACTCTGAAGGAAAAACATTTCAGTTACCATCCAATAGTATATATAGGAAACAAGGTATAGAGCCTGAAAAATAAGTCACAGTACTGAGGATGCTTAAGGATGATTTAATAGACATTCTTCTCAAAATATTTATTCCTTTTTGTTAAATCCATGTATGTCTATGTCTGTTAAAAATATGAAAATATGATGACCTTCTAGAAATGTTATCTTTAGCCCCTAGTTGAAACCATAAAATGTATCTGTGAACTTTAACATCTGTTAAGATTTTTGTCAATTCTTAATCATTGATAATTCTATTATAAGAAAATTTTAAAAATCTTTCATAATACTCAATATGATTTTTAAGTGTGTATGTTTGCTCCCGCCAACCTCAAGATTAAAAAAATACTTGGAAGAGATAGGGGATAGTATGCAACCCCTGCTTCTATTTCTACCTCTTACTGAGAAACTGTTCTAAAGACCATGCAACCTGCGAAAGGTCACCAACTCCAACAGGTGGTAGGAGCAGACCTTTTCTAACTGAAGACAAAGAGAATATTACCCACTGGTTAACTCAAATTTATAAGTTGATGTGTACATTTATAATATTCTGATTGGCAAAATCCTTTGAAAACTAGTTGAATAATTTTTAGGTAATTATTCAACTTAAAAATTTTCTAATGATCTAATACAATGTTTATGGCTAGGTAAATCTCTTTCAATAACCCATACAAATATAATTACATAGAAAATTAAGCACATTAGATAGTGCATGGAATAGATTACATGGTTCTTAGGTTAACATTAACACTGCATTGAATTCTCTGACCCCACAATAAGTATATTTATCCTGGGCAAGGTATTATAGAAGTGCTGTGTTGGCAATAAAATGTTATATCTCAAATATAAAATTTACTCTTGATTAATTTATGGCATTAATTATATCTCAAGCTGCTTAGGAGACTCCAACTGAGATAAATAAGACACAATTATCCAAAGCAACCACTCATTTCTATGACTTTATATGAATTTTTCAGAATAACAAGGAAGAGTGTTTGTAGCTGGGTCACACATATTGGCCATTAGTTTGTGTATTGGCATTTGAACATGTAAAATGTGAATTGCTATAATTTTAACTCAAGAGAGTAGAGGGTGAGAAAACCCTCATCACTGAAGTTGTGGTTAATGCTTCTCAAGAGGTTAGTGTTCCACTACACCACAGGTGTTTTGTTAGTTCTGACGTTCTTGTTACTAAGGAGGAAAAGTATTAATCGGTGTATAATATATTGTTTGTGGTTTTCTAATGAATATATTTCAATCTAACTTGACTTTTAATGGAGATGCCTTTATCAGCAAAAGAATGGTCAAGTTTCAATGCAATGTTTTGGGGCCAACTTATGCCTCCAGGATTGGAATATATTTTGCTGAAACAAATACTCTTAAAATCATCTCAACAACTCAGTTTCTAGCAATTTACTAGTCACGTGACACCTCTCTCCACATATGTATATAAATTGCTGGGTTTTTTTTTTTTGGAACTGATAGACTTGAGTTGAATTCTAGCTTTGTCACTTCTCTCTGATGCCTTTTGGAAAATTGCCTTCCATATCTAGATCTCTGAACCTCATTTTTTAATCTGGAAAATAGAACAATAACCTTGTAGGTTTATTATGAGTAATGTAAGTAATTAGGTGATACAGCATTTAACACAACCTGGCACTTAGCAGACAGCAAATTATATATACATATGGACATAAAGGCTGCAATAGTGACATACATACAGACACGCATGATAGGAATAAATAAGCATAAACCTAACACCCTCCCCACCACATAAGGGATTTAAATGTTTTGCGCAGTCTCTGTACTGGTTGGGAATTTCCGGATCATTTTTATAGCCTTAATGTCATCAGAGATGATGTGAATGAGTGACAATAAGGAGAATGTATTGATTCTTTCATGAGCAGAAAATTGTTCCTATTTCCTGTGGGTAGACGTGAATGTATGTTGTAGAACAAGGATTTTTTAAAATTTGATTCTAGAAAATTCGTGTCACAGGGTTTTATGTAAAGTGTTTAGGAAACAGATATGTTTTTATAAGTAGACCCATAGAATGAAAGCTGGGGATCTGTCAGCTGGTTCAACCTCATTTACACAGGAGGAAAATTGGAACCTAGAGAACTAGAAAAATGACAGTTGAGATTTCACACATTGAATTTTTTGTTTAGCTTAGAGAGACTTCATTTTTTTATTTTAAAATTTTCTTATTGAGGTTACTTTGGTTTACACCAGTTCCGGTTGTACAACTTTACACCTTGACATCTTCATATACCACAACTGGCCCACAAACAAAGGTCCAGTTTCCATCTATCACCATCCAGTCAATCCCTCCACCTATTCAATCCAGTCCCCACTCTCCTTCCCCTTTAAACCACCATTCTATTTTCAGAATCTAAAGTTTTATTTTTATTTGTATCATTTGCTTGCTTTGTTTCTTTATCTTCCACATGAGTGAAATAATATAATATTTGTCTTTATCCTTCTGACTTACGTTACATAGTATAATATCTTCAAGATCCATCCATGTTGTTGCAAATGGCAATATTCCACCTTTTTTTAAATAGCTGAGTAGTATTCCATTGTGTATACACACCACATCTTCTTTATGTATATGTATTCATCTCTCCTTGGGCATTTAAGTTGTTTCCAGCTTGTGATTGGTACACTATGAACATAGTGGTGCAAATATATTTTCAAATTAGTTTTTTTAATTCTTTGGATAAATACCCTGAAATGGAATTGCTTTATCATATAGTTCTACTTTCAATGTTTTGAGAAATCTCTATAAAGTTTTCCATAGTGACAGCACTCTTCCATCAACAGTGTACAGGGTTCCTTTTCCTCCATGTTCTTGACATCTGTTGCTTCTTGTTTGTTTGAAAATAATTCTAACAGGTATGAGGTGATAGATAATTTTTCTTTAATTTGTATTTCCCTAATGATAAGTAATGATGAACATCTTTTCATGTGCCTGTTGTCAATCTATATGTCTTCTTTGGTGAAATATTTATTTAGAATCCTCTGCCCATTTTTTAAACCAGGTTTTTGTTGTTGTTGTTAAACTATATGAGATTTTTATATATTTTGGTTATTAACCCCATAATGAATATATGATTGCAAATATCTTCTTCCATTCAGTAGGCTGTCTTTTTCAAAATTTTCTTTTGTTGAATTACATTGGCTCACAACATTAGTTTTCACATGTACACTGTTATAATTTAACATCTGTGTATGCTACATTATGGTTCCCTCCAAAAGTCTAGTTTCTACCCACCACCATACAGTTGACTCCCTTTACCTGATACACCAATTCCTCCCTCATTTCTCTCTACTAACCATCATTTTCTTCCTATAGTCCCCTCTAAATCCATCCATGTTGTGATAAAGGTCAGAATTTCATCTTTTTACGATAGTTTGATCTCTGAAGAAATTTTGTAATTTGATGTACTTCCATTTGTTCATTTGTATTTTTGTTTCCCCTGCCATTGGAGTTAAATCCCCCCAAATCTGGAAGGCCAATGCCAAGGAGCTTATTACCTATGCTTTCACCCATGTTTCTTCTGGCTTAGGGTCTTACATTCATGTCTTTAATCCGTTATGAATTAATTTTTATGTATGGTCTCACACTGGAATTGATCACAGAATTGCTTGTGTTTTTATTTCAACAATTCTGTAGAACTCAGTTCATGTTAGGTTTTGCACAATCAGAGCTCAAAACCATCTTGGAGCCGTTATGAACCATCCAATCTGAGGACAAAAGAAACAAGTTTCTTTGTATGGAATACATTGCAACCTACTTATTCAATTGGAAGCAAGGAAACACATCAGATATAGTAAAAGATTCAGTCACTTTGTTTCAAGGGCCATATGTGGTGGTGGATAAGTTCCTGTGAACTTTATGTGGATAGGAGCAGTATCTAACTCAGTTTTGAACGCTGGCCAATCAGAGGCATCTCATAATTTTGTACTATAAAGAACCTAAATAGAATATTATTGGTTCTCAATTTATGTGTGAAATACTTAACATTTTATGGATAAATGTTGATTGAATTAAATGTGGAGGTTGTAGTCATGCTAAGTCTCTGAACACAATGGAAGTGATTTTTGCACCAACCAGGCTAATAAATTCTTTAACATGAAAGCAAAGAAAGGAAACAATGAATCAGGTAAGAAAACAGTTTTCTCTTCTCTGCCTTATCCCATGACGTACAATTGACATACAAGTACAGCAAATAGAAATAATACAAGCAAAGGGATCACCCTCGGAATAGCATTAAAGTCCATTTTTGATGTGTTTGTATTCAAGAGTTTTTCTCTTGGCAGAATAAAACTCCTTGTTTGAAAGATAAAAGGCTTATTTTACAATTGTCTTAAAATGCAATGACTCTTTAAGAAGCAATTGGTTACCAAAAACATTTGAATAGATCAATATAAATGAATACAAAATATGTAGACCTGAATTTTCTGAATTCCTGTATGATTCAAAATGAAAGAAAAGGTACTTTAAAAATGTTTTTAATTTTTTAATGAACTCAGTAGGTTGTTTTTTTTTTTTATATGGCCTGTTTTGTGAAGGATCAAAATGTACAGAAATTTGTATACTTTTTGTCAAGGATCCACTCGTTGCTTCCACATACTTTCATTAAGTGAGGCAAAAAAGTTGTTACCTACTGCCTGATAAAACTTCTCTTGAAAGTCTTCACAAGTTTGAAGTTCAAATGAAGAAAATATCCTCTTTACATCTTTGTATTTTCTTGCCCCTGGTATGTGGTGTGGACATGAGTCCCTACAGTATGTCATAGTGCGAGAGTGATACGTTAGCACAATTAAACATCATTTTGCAAATGGACAAATGATACAATTTACCATTCATTAGCTATTTTGGATAACTATTTGATATATTTGCTGCATTTGCAAATCCTTATGTCCATATTTTCATCCTGGTCTTGATTGTAGTCTTAAGGCCTGTATATATTTAATTTGATTCATATATTATGAGGAATTATAGCAGATATGTTCTAAATCTATAATGACTTTATGTGGGTTTTAGCTTCTTGGGTGGAATAAACTCTACCAGAGCTTTCCAATGGTAAATTAGTTCTCCCTTGAGTTTTTATTTATAGACCCATCTGACCAGAATTTCTCCTTCTTTAATAGAATTAGAGATGGAAACACTGGTGAGTTAATGGCTCTCAGAGAGGAGAATATAAGGTTGGAAAAAGTGTGATTCTTCAGTTTAATTATCCTGAAGTTTAGATTGTAGAGAAAAGGACATCTAGACAGAATCATAGTTCCTATTTATACCACTTTCTGGAACTTCAAGCAATCAAAGACTCTGGTTCAGAATATTTGGGGAAGTCTAATGCCAAGCCCTATGCAATAGCATTTCTCAACTTGTAGGCAATGGACCATGCAAATCAGAATCACCTGGTTTCTTCTATAAAATGCAGATTCTAGATAAAATACTGCAGTCATGAGACCAAAACCTTTGGGGATGGTTCCTGGAAATGTGAACATTAATGATCTTCCAGGTTAATTATGATTCATACATCGTACAGTTTAGGACCCAATTATATTAAGTACCAATAATAACATTTATTGAGCACCTAACTCAGACAAACACTGCATCAGATACGGATTCATACTGTTTAATCTGAACAACCCTTACAAGACCTATCCTTTTATTGTCATTTTACTACTGAAGAGTTCAAGTTCAAGGATGCCAAATATCTTTTCAAACTCAATTGGCCCTCAAGTGGCACACCTGGTATTCCTTCCTGGAATTCCTTCTAGCCATCTTTCATCCTGGCACCAGATTCAGGGAGGGTAGCAGAAGCATTCTGTGTTGTTTCCTTCCTCCCACAGGATAGCAACTTAAATAAAATTTCTGAGTCACTAAGAGACTTGAGGAAAAAGACACATAGGCAAAAATCAGTGGTATGAATAGAGCAAAGCGAATTAAGAGGAAACTTTGGTGTGATGGCAGTGTTTCTCATCCTTGGTAGTATTAACACCTTGAATGTGACAATTTCTTGTTGCTCTGTCTTGTCCTGTGCACTGTAGAATACTTAGCAGAAATGCTGGGTTCTTTCTGCTAGGTGTTACACAGAATCACCCCCTTTTCCACCATTTGCGACAAACAAAATGTCTCCAGACATTGACAAATGACTCGTGGGGACAAAAATCGCCCCTTGTGGAGAAACACTGTGTTGAAACATAAACCTTGTTAAAGCCCATGGCAGTGCCTGTCTAACAGAGACTTCTGGTTGTGCCTGGAGACAGGAAACAAGGCATGTGAGAGCCAGAGGGAAGCCTGCAGTGTGTTCAGGTCTGCTTGAGTCCAACCCTGAGACTGCAAGTTAAATTAGACCCATTCACTTGAGTTTGTTGAGGGTTAACATCAGGGAATGAAGAAGCTGAGGAAAATCAAGGATATGCTAGAAATCTGCCACTGAATGAGGTTTAAACTAAGTAATGGAGAGAGCAGAAGGAGAAGCACAGCAAGAGGACACTCACTGGCTTTCATGTTGTCTTTTAGGGGGAATCTCTTTAAAAAACAAAACAACAGAATCATTTAGCATGAATTGGGAAAACAGAAACTAATTAAGATAATTTGTTTGCGAATGTGATTCAAATAAGTCTCCAGAAACCATGATCCCCTAATTCTGAGGCCGGCACAAAGGTGCACTCTCATCAGGGTAATGCACTCGATGTGGAGCTCGGCAAGGACTGACTTGAATTATTCATTCTGACATCTGGAAGGTCAATTTGGCTTTTACAGTTTGATTATATTTTGGATTGGGCTACTCTTTGTTGTCAAATATGTCTAAATCTGTGATTAACTATTGAAGCCCTGTGCAAATGTCTTAAATCTATGGCTGTCTGTCAACAGAGGCCAGGGACAATAGCTTCAAATGAATCCATATTTCTTATCTATTCCCTCAGTCCAAAGCAAGTTGTCACATACTTCCTTTTTTCATTTATACTTTTCTTCTTTTGATCCTTCGCCCCCTGCCCTCTTTTTTTCTTTCTCGGTTTCAATTTTCCTGTTCCTGAGTAAGGATTCTATACTGTTCTAGGGCTTCCTAACCTGTCTCTGGAGCTATGGAAATCCATGGAAAAC
Organism: Scalopus aquaticus; assembly: GCA_004024925.1. Lineage (NCBI taxonomy): Eukaryota > Metazoa > Chordata > Mammalia > Eulipotyphla > Talpidae > Scalopus > Scalopus aquaticus. Next base: position 10,823 of record PVIJ01003923.1, on the reverse strand, counting down.
CTGCCGCAGGGTCCTTGATACTGTTGAAATTCTGTGTCACATTTTGTGAGAATGACCTGCTTTTTCTCTGCACAGCAGGTCCTTACACACCTGCAGATTCCCAAAGGGTCTTGACTAAAAACCACTGAGAGCACCTGCTCCAGACTTTTAGTATAGGAGGGGAGAACATGCATGGGAGTGCCCACTATTTGACAGGCTCTTTGTCCTATTTTGTAGTTTTAACTCACACCACCTCTGTATGACACAGTTGTACTGAAGCCTGGAGAGGTTAGGTAATCGCAAAGATGATCCAGGTTTCAAAGTGGCTCTGTAGCAGAATTTAAGTGCCTCCTTTCAAGACTGACTCTAAAGCTTCTTCTAGAATTTGAGCAAATTTGGGTCACTGATGATCAGAAAGTAGAGCAGAGGAAAGTAATGTAGAAAAGACTCATATCCTCATAACTTTTTCATGAATTCATTGAAAAATAATCATTTTTGTCTGTATGTTGAGATTAAATAAGAACAGTCATCCTCATACTTCTGTTTACAATGTGAATAAAATGCTCATAACTAGATTTAATGATAAAACTAACTAGCTTCCCACCCCCAACTTGATTAGTCTTAAAAACAGAACAACTAGCCTTATAGCACAATTAATAATTAAAATCTAAAGGTCCTATAACAAGGGATCAATTAAATAACAGTGGAATAATGAAATAAAATATTTATATTCTGCTCAAAGTTTACAGACAAATGATAGAACAACAGGTAGTAATAATAGAATAACAACAGCTAATTTTTAAACACTAGTATGTACAGGCAAACAGGTATTGTGGGATTCATGTCTTGTGCATCCTCCCATTTCACACAACACTGAAATGATTCATTCAGTCATTCAATCATTCAAAAATATTACATCCCTATTATGCGTCTGTATTATAGTAGACTCTGGAGATACAATACTGAACACCAAACAGTTTAACCATCAAGTTCTTACAGTGTTTGTGGGCTGAGGGAAAAATAAACACTGATTCACTGAAGAGGGAATAACAATAATTTTTAAAAGACACAAGAGCCATCTCTGTCACTCCTGGTCCCAAGTACTGACAGAGTGAGCGTTCTTTGCAGCTCTTGCACTAGACCTCACTGACAGAGCTGGAGTTGTCTACTACTTGTGAGGTTCCTGAGGCTGCAGATATGGCTACCTGGGTTTAAAGTCTGGCTGTAACACTTAGTTGTAGCTTGAGGCAAGATACCCAACTTCTCGCCCCAGCTTCTTCAAGTGAGAAATGGAATTAATAATAGCTCTTACTTTTGAAGTTATTAAATTATAATTCATTTAAGGCACATAATACACTACTCCATAACATTATCTATAATTATTACTAGCTCTACTGGTGACTAAATAAGAATTTAAAAGTTTTCCTTTTCCTTTTCTTGATACCAACTGAATCATTGTTGACTTCGTTATAACGTATTGCCCGTTACATTTCTGTTAAAGTCAGAACTGGCATAAAACAACTCTTTAGGTTTGCGTATATTTCATATATATTATTGTTCATATATACATCCTGTGAAATCAAACAGAGAGATGAACCTGTGGACACTAGTTTCCACATAACAACTTTAAATTTTACAAGTGGTGTGAGACAAGCAGTTAAAAGATCCGAATTGCTCTTGATAATCTAGTGTATTCCAAGTATTGTTTCTTAGTGATATAAATATCTGGATGCACTGAAAATCTGTAAACTAGAGATGATCCCATTAGAGAAAGCTGCTATTTCTGAAAGTAGACACTGAGTGGGAATTCTATAAAGCATAAACATTGTGGTGTGGTGGAAATCACCCTAGAGCCAGTTACTGATGTCTGTTTTGAAAAGTGTTATGATTAAATTATTCTCTCTTCATCTGTAAAAGGAAAAATATTACAAGAAATCTGTAAGCTTTCTCCATTGCAGTGCTTGATGACTTTGGTTTTCTGATTTGGACAATTACTTTGTCCAAGGACAAGGATAAGGATATAATTTTCTAAGAAAATTGTTGAATATATGAAAGTTGACCTTCAGATGGACATTTGAAGCTCTCCCATTCCGTAATATCATCAGTATTCTTGAACCATCACTGGCACAGTTGTTTACTTTCATTCTTGCTGCGACCAACAATCTGTAAACACAAACATCTTTTCTGTGAGAGACAAATAGGCAAAAGTGTAGAGACCACATGTCTACACTAGGCTTCCGGCAGGAACTTCTGCTTATCCTTTGTCACCTGTGACCCAAAGGTAAACACTTGTAAGCTGCTGCAGCATTCAATTTAGATAAATGTTCAGATAACAAGTTTGATAATGAGAAAGATAGTGGCTTTTCATTGCCTGTAATCTTTCATCCAGGAGAATTTAAAAGGATTTTTTTCATGAGAAAAAAAAAATCTATCTCAGAAATTTAGTCAATTTGATGAAGAGAAATTGTCTATTAATAGTTTCAAAAGTGAGATGTAATTCATATGCTAGAAATTCACCCTTAAAAGGTGTATATAAAATTTTAAAATGAGAGGACTTAAAATGGTTCTGACTCACAATATCCACTTCACAAATATTACTTTACTTTGTCTTTTCCACAGCAATATATTTTAAACTTGAAATAGCAAGGGAAGCCTTGAGCAATATTTGGTGGTTTTGTCCTGCATTGCCCTCTCTTCTCCCTGCCCCACTGCCCAGTGGGGCCAGAGGTCCCTCAGCAGAGCTGATTGTGTCCGTCTGTCTGCAACCCTTTCTTTACCAATGTCACCTTGCGGGGTGTGAAATGAGCCACTGTGGGAATATTTATACCATGGAAACCACTGGTTCTACAAATTAGTACTGCTTTGTTGTTTTGAAATTGGTTGTTAAACATTTACCAAGACATCACTGTTATTAATATCTATCAATTATAATATTGTTTCATAAATGTAAGAATATTAATATTTTACTCAGTTTTCAGTTACAAATGAATTCCATGTACAACCCACTGTGCAGACATATCTCATATTTACTTATTAATTCAGAATCAATTTTTGACACTTATCATTTGACAGGTCATTGGAATACTGAAATCCATCTAAAATGATCTCTGCCTTCAAGTAGCTGAACCTAAAGTTATTTATTATTTAATCTGAGTTAGCTATCATCAGTGCTCATATTATAAAGCCATGTCTAAAAAGCAATAGCCCCAAATTTAGAAATACTAGGTATTAGCATATGATCTTAATATCCAGTGGCCTCCAGGTTTTCCATCCTTCACAATGATGTATACAACAAATAGATTTAGGAGCTGAACTTTCCTGGGAAGGTGTTTCTGTGGGGGTGGGGAGGGTTCTTTGTAACAATGAGATTGGATAGACGTGTCATCATCGCTCGCTGTATATCATATACTTGGATTTTACTCACTAGAAAATGTGTTCTTCCTTTTTACAATATAGGTATCCTTATTTTTATGACTAGTATTACATTGAAGTGACATTGATCCGTGGTCGTGGGCCACCAGAACTTCCCTACAGCATTGAAGATCTCTCTCTAGCTACTTGGAGAGCCACAAAGTGACACAAACCGGGTGACTTAAAACAACAGAAATTTGTTCTAGAGCCTGGAAATCCAAAATTAAAGTATTGGGAGAATAAGATCCTTCCTCAACTTGTTATGGCAACTTTCCCAGAGAAATCGGGCGGCACTCAGAGAGGTGGAGAAAGGGAGATTTAATTGTCACACCGGCGGGCCCAGTGGGATAACTCCCAAAAATCTGAGCCCTGAATTACAGGAATTGCAGGTTTTTATACAGTTTGCATAAGGAAACTTACCTACCCCATCCATCATAAACTTTATTGTTTAGGAAGGGGGTCAAGGTAACCATAGCTACTATTGTGAGCAAGCAGTACAGCACAGAGACTTTTCCAGCAGCTTTCCGCCCCAGCAAGCAGCAGTATCCAAGCAGGAACTTAGCAACTTTAGCAACTTTCATTTTCAAGCAGCAAACTTATGAACTTCCTACTTCAAACTCTTCCCATTTCTGGTAGCCCCCAAATTTCCTTGGTCTGTGGGAGTATAACTCAGGTCTCTGTCTTCCCTTCTGTGTCTTTCTTTCCCTATTCGTGTCCAAATTTTCCTCTACTTATAAAGACATCATTCATGTTAGATTAGAGTCTACCCAGGATTAGAATCTTTTTCTAAATGAGATCACATCCACAGGTACCAAGTGTTAGGATTTGAATATGTCTTTGAGGAGGCACAATTCAACTGATAACATACTAATTTTTTATTTATATTATTCTTACTAGCAAGACATTCCAATGATACCTTCAAAAACATAAATACAATCTCTTTTTGACTATAATGTCAAGGGAGAATGGAGGGATTGGGCTTACTCCTGATTTATTAAAAAATCTCAGAAAGCAATAGCCTTAATTAAACTCACTAATTTGTAGTGTACAAACAGAACATATTTTTTGTTCTAAGGCAAAGAACATACTCTGAATGTTGCATCTTACTCAAGAACATGAACCCACTGATTTTTAAAAATTTTTTGGTAGCAACAAAAGCAAAAATAAAAAAAAAATAGAGCTATATTAAAATAAAAAAACTTCAGCAAAGGAACCATCAATACAATGAAAAGGCAGCCTATAGACTAGGCACAAAATATTTGCAAACCACTTATATGATAAATGGTTAATATCCAAAACATATAAAGAACTCATACAACTCAATAGTAAAAGCAAAGCAAAACAACCCCCTTAGCCCAAAATAAACCAACCCTTTTAAAAACTGGACAAAGTTTCTAAATAGATATATTTTTCAAAAAAATATATTCATACGGTTAGCAGGTATGTGAAAAGGTGCTTAACATCACTTAATCATCAGGAAAATGAAAATCAAAACTGCAGTGAGATTTCACCTCAGGCTTGCTAGGATGGCAATATCAAGGAGACAAGAGATAGCAAGTGTTGTAGAGAATGTGGAGAAAAGGGAACGCTTATGCACTGTTAATGGGAATATAAATTGCTGCAGACACTGGAAAACAGCATGGAAGTCCTCACAGAAATTAGTAGTAGATCTAGCACATGATTAGCGGTCTCATTTCTGGGAATACAAAGAAAATTAAATTATTTTCTTGAAGAGATGTCTGTACTCCCATGTCATTTCAGCATAATTCATAATAGCCAGGCCTCCCTGGTGGCACAGCGGTTAAGCGCTGCGTTGTGGAGCTGTCGGCAGCAGCGATGCAAGTTCGACGCCTGGCCTGGGAGAATCCCACATGGTGCGGCAGACCTCTCCTGCCTCGCCCGCTGCTCCCCTCAGCAGTGTATTTCTGACCTGCCTGTTCTGCTCCCCGCTCTGTCCCTGGTGAAGCCCTCTCGCCGCCCCATGCCTCTGGCCTGTACCCCAGCTTGTACGTATAAATAAATAAAAAATCTTTAAAAAAAAAATTCACAATAGCCAAGGTATGGAAACAACCAACTGTCTGTTGATGAATGAATGAATCAAGAAAATGCTATATAAGTTGCAAGATTACACAACCTTAAAAAGATGGAAATCATGTCATTTGTGACAATATAAATCATGTCATTTGTGACTTGAATGGCATTATGCTAAGTGAAGTAAGATAGAGGAAGACAAATGCTTCATATATTACTTATGTGTGCAATTCTAAAACAAAAAGTTGAAGGCACGGAAGTAGAATAGAAAAGTGGTTGCCAAGGGGTGGTAATTGGAGAAATAGGAAAAGATTTGTGAAAGGGTGTGAACTTTCAGTTATAAAATGAATAAGGTCAGATGATCTAATGTATGTCATGGTGATTATAGTTGATAATGTAGTATTGTATCATTGAAATTTGCTGAGAGTAGAACTTAAATGATTTCAACAACAACAAAAAAATAAGAAAATCTGGAGGGATGTAAATGCCCTTATTGTGACTAAATGTTGCAAGGCACATTCTGGAGTTATTTCACAGTGTAGTCCTTTGAACTAGGGCACACAAGTGCCAACACCAGTAGGCAACCCCAAGTGGCATTTGGTATCATGGAGGATGATTTCAAAGATGCCACAGAACCAGCCACATTTCAAAGAACACATTTCAAAGAACCAGCCACAGCAGTTGCTTCCCCTGTTAGAGTACCAGGGGCCCCTGGCATGTCATCGGTCATCTCAGACAATGTGTCACTGTGCCTCTGGAGCTCTGGCTGATGGGAGCAAAGGTTGTGACATCTGACTTCCAGTGCTGCGATGCGATCTTCTCTCTTCTCTTTGCTTTTTCTCCCCAAGAAGTGGCAATGAAGACGCCTATTGAGTGGGGAAATGAGATAAACCATTGCAAATAGAAATACCAGTTAATGGACAAAGGGATCATGTTGTATGAGATGAAATCTTACACTCATGAAAAATAAAACTTTTTTTCAAATATGGTGTTTGATTTGTATTTTGTTTGATTCTTTAGGTCATATATGACAGTGCTCCCTGCATCTGGTGAGAATAAAAACTAGTTTTTATAAAAACTGAATAAGAAGTATAAAGGAAGAACTTTTAATTCTAGAGTCTCCCAAGATAGATAAAACGAAACGTATTGAAACTTTAGATGGGGAGCTAAATAGAAATTATTATTATTTGATTATTTTGTCATGGTATAGAGTGGTCATTAATTGTGACAGAAAGGACAAGAACTTGACTTTTAATTGTACCAGATGATTGTTGCAAAACTTAGAACATCGTTTTCACATTGGGAAAATATGTGTATTCTAGATGAAGACTTGATGATATGAATTACAACTCTGGACTCTCATTTAATGTGAATTCATTTTATAAAAAAAGACATTTTCATTAGAAATAACTAGCTCATGGTCCGTAAATACTTAATTTGAGTCCCATTTTAATACATCATGCAAAAATGAATTAAAAACATATGGATTACATCTGCCTTCAAATATGCAACTCAAAAAAATAGAGAAATATGCTTGACAAAATTATTGAATGTATTTCAAGATACTAATACACACACATACACAAACATGTATACACACAATCTGGTTGATTAAGCCATTCCAAATGATTTCATGCTTTTATTGGTTAAAGTCTTTCCCCCTGTCCTTTATATGCCACGCAAGTCGTCTTTATTTTAGAAGCACTATGAACATCATTTCATGATATTTAAATAAATATAAATGTCGCGTTGCATTCCCTCCTTTTCAATGCTGTGCTAAAACTAAGAGGAATGGAAAGAGTTTATTCAAAGTATAAGGGGTGGGAGGTTGGAGTGTTTTAACTGATACTTTACCTCTGTTAATAAATCTATCACTTTTTCAAATTCTTCAAAGTCAATTTTTCTTAGGTCAATATACTTATGGTCCTTACATAATAATTCCACTCCAGCTTCAGATACTTTTCTCAAGTTACACATATGTACTTGGTATAATGCTGATCTTCATGTCTTTTTTTGGTTTTCCAGTTTGAAAAGTATCCTCGTTTCTATTACTCAAACACTTTCTAACATAATACTTCCTCCAATAAAGCTTTTTAAAGATATTTAGAAAAGCTTTTTTATACTTTTATGGGTACACCAAAATTATTCAACTATACTAGGGTTCGATTTGCCATATGGAGAATCATAGTTTATGGCTTAGATTCAAAGCTCTTCACTCTAGTCTTAAAGCTATTAAGCAATCTAAGAAATAGTAGCAACTATCTAGCTGTTGAAGTGTGATCTGAATGAACGTCTGTCCTTGACAATGGTACATTTGAGCTGAGAGCAGCATTGTGCCCAGAGACACAGAGATGTAGATCTGAAATTTAAGTGTGAGAACAGTGCTGTTTCAGCATCTTTTGAATGCTTGGCTATGGAGGAATACAAAGACCTTTTCTGAAAGTGGTTGAGGGAACTTTATTATAGAAGAGCTTGTTAAGGTCCAAGGTCACACAAATTTCTGGCACTGGCATCCTAGGTCAATGTGCCACATTTTCTTCCTAACGTCTACAGTTTCAAAACCAGACGGGAAAAGTAGACAAATGTATTTCATTTGATGTAAATATTAAAGCCTAAAAATGTGCCCCTATAATTCAAGTAGTAAAGATTTTTGCAAAAGTCTAGGAATCAATCGTTAATCAGATATCCCAATACTTTTATGTACATATATATGGTACCATAGAAATAACTGGTAAAAATCCCCAGGCAATGTTTATCTACTCCTTTCTTCTGAAATATGAATTAAATGATCTGAATTACTTCTTACACATGTATTCTACATATCTGTAAGTATATTAATAGATGTATAATAAATAAGACTATTCCACAATAATTAGCTTAATATAATTTCTGCTAAAATGCCATTCTAAGTCTTACTTTATAGTATCTTAGATAATTTTTTGATGATTAGTATGCCAGCTTTTATCTTAAAGGAGTCCAGGAAATATTATATTTACCTGATAAGAATAAAGGTAGAAATGGAATATAAAAGTTAATGGCATTTATTAGCTTGTCAAATTTACTGTTGATTATTCTTCATTTTTTTTATGTTGGATAAATAATCTGATCTTAAGAGTGAATGTCAATTTTTTAAGTTCTGGTTCAAGTACTAATTCTACCAACTACCTGATAAATGATCTAAGCATAACTAATACTGATTCAATGATTCCTGCACAGTCCTCTCCTAGTCACAGTAAGTAAGCACTCTGGGCAGGGAAGGTAGGGGGCTGTCGTTGTCATAGGTTGTTGGTGATGGTGTAGTTGGTTTCTGTTGTGCCAGAACACTGTCATGTGCAATGTCTGCCTCGATTTATAAATCTCCCTGACAGGCTTCATTTTTTTTTTAAAGATTTATTTATTTAAGCTGGGGAACAGGCCAGAGGCGTGGGCAGTGAGAAGGCTCACCAGAGACAGAGCGGGGAGCAGAACAGGCAGATCAGAAATACACTGCTGAGGGGAGCAGCGGGCGAGGCAGGAGAGGTCTGCCGCACCATGTGGGAATCTCCCCGGCTGGGTGTCAAACCCGTGTCACTGCTGCGGACAGCTCCACAGCACAGCGCCCAACCGCTGCGCCACCAGGGAGGCCCGACAGGCTTCATCTTTCTGTCTTGATGGTCAAATGGTTTTGTTTCATTTTGATTTTTGTTTGTTCTTTTCTTGAGGCTCTCTGGTGTCTCTTCTGTTGTATTCTGTCAGCTAGACAAGCCCAAAGATTGTAAATAATGATCATCAGGGCCAAAACTAAAGCTTACTTGGGATGACTCAAGAATTGGGGTGTGTGTTGTAATCTCACCTGAAGTGACTGCATTTATTAAATTTATTATTTATTATTGGAACAAAGAAAGCAAAATTAAATTACTTACCCACCATCCTTTATACTCTCTTCACCCTTTCTCCCACCTTCCACCCCTTCACGTCTGGTAACCTTAGTTCATATATCAATGTCTACTAGTTTATGTTTGTCTGATTTTGATAGTTCATTTACTTTGCTACCTACATTCCCCATAAATGTAAAATCATCAATATTTGTCTTTATATTTCTGGTTAACTTTACTTCACATAATCTCCTTAAGGTCCTTCCATTTTGGTGCAAATGGTAGAATTCCACCATTCCTCATAACTAGTGTTCAATCGTGTATATATACTGTCTTTTCTATCTAAGCACCTAGCTTGTTTATATGTCTTAGCTATTGTAAAAAATACCACAACATCGTGGAGCATATAATTTTTCAAGTTTATGATTTTACATTTTTGGGTTAGATGTCCAGAAGTGGGGAGTTACTGGTGGCTCCACTGGCCTCTGAAACCGGTTTACTCCTCCCCACCCCCACAGAGAAGGCTGGAGCAATATGCCCAGGGACCTGCACTCCCTCACTATAGCAGGGTAGTGCTGGAGATCATGTTGGGCCATGCTGGGCATCTCTCTGGACTCCCCAGACCAGTTGCAGACAACGCAGGAAACCCAATAATTGCATAGGGAATAGGAGCCTGATGAAACTAGCCACCAGCTGCCAGGGTGCCCTTGGTTGAGTTGGCTATGCTCTGACCGGGTTGCACAATCTCAGACCCTGGCCAAGTCCACGTTAAAGCCCAGAAACCCTTTGGGGGAAGAGTGGGTATTTCTCCTGGTACACAGTACAGTTCCAGACTTACTGCTTCTCTGTCACACCCACCCCTTTCAATGATCTCTGTCTTCCTCTCTGCAGAGGCACTGACTGCTCTTTGCTTCCTCAGCTCTGCTCCAGATGTGGCTGCTCCCTCCAGATGCCATTCCCCTGTATCCATTAAGGGAGGATCCTATCTGTCCTGTCTGCAATCTTTAATTTTTCCTTTCTGCAGTTGATCCTTTGTATATCTGTAATATTTGTTGCAACTTCTTTTAGTTTCTAATATTACTTATTGTGTTTTCTCCATAGCTAAAGATTTGTTTATTCTGTTAATATTTTCAAAGAATCAGCTCTTGGTCTTATTGGTCCTTTGGATTCTGCTTTAAAATCTCTGTTTTGTTAATTTCTGCTCTATTTTTTAATAGTCTTTCCATCTACCCACTTTTTGTTTTGCTTTTTTCTTCTTTTCTGAGTTCCTTGTAGTGCAAGTTTATGTTTCTTTTTGTTATTGTTCTTGTTTCCTGAGATCATCCTGTGTTGCTATAAACTTCTCTCTTAGTATTGCTTTTTTTGTTTGTTTTTTTTTTCCTTTTTTTATTGTTATTTATGTCTTTTACATTTTGTATTCCCCTTAGGCAGCCCACCACCAATTCACCCGTGATCCATCTCCATGGTCCCCTGTATTCTCCTCTCTTCCATTTTGTGCCCTTATCCTCCCCTCCCCCCTCCCCCACCGCTGAGTGTCTCTCTCCCACC